>CM073773.1:17748592-18031516 GCA_037158775.1 Hetaerina titia
GGTCTCGGTTTCACACCAAAATAAAACCTTGTTTTTTTTCCTTCCCTCCACGACTATTACCCCTCGTTCTATTTCTATCCCCACTCGGCATGCTTTCCATCCCATTTATCGCTAGATGCCCTCATCGCGCTCTTTTCCTCTTCCGCCACCACAGCGGCCGCTGTGCTTTCTCCAAATCTTCCTAAAGTTACATCACCGTTATTTCCCTCCTCCACCACCCTCAATGCATTGCTTCCCCTTTCTCTGACAGTTTCCCTCCTACATCCCTTATCCATCCCTCTCTCCCTTCCACAGTTTTCATCTCCATTTCCCTTTAATCCTCTGGAAGTTCCCCCGCCCCAATGCAACCTGGTTCTTTCACCCCTTAAACCGTACACACAATACACATCCCTTCCGCCTTTGCCTTCCGCCGCATCTCCCCAGCGATCTTCTTTTTTTCTCCACAGGAATGGGACTGGCGAGAGAGTGCGTGGCCGCGCACGAAACACAGCGCTCGGCAAGAAAAGGATATATACACACAGACACATCGACAACATCCATCCGCTCACTCCCCTCTCCTTCCTTCAAGCGATGATGAAATTTTCATCTTCCCTGTCCCCGCGCCCTCCTCCTGCGGCGCACTCCATCCCTTCCGAGCCACTATGGAGAGCGGCGAAACACACACAACACACATCCTTGCAGACACCAGAAGCGGAAGCGGCGTGCACGATAAGACGCAAACCTAGAGCAGAAGCAAATGACAACGTGAGACACGCCGTCCACGACTCATCGACGTGTCTTCCGTAACTGCAGCAAGAAATGGAAAAGGTCACCATTGCATTTCTTCCCTCATCACCAAAGTTTCCTGCATTAAATTTTTGCAGGTTCTGAGTGGTATCCAGAGTTCCATTTGCTTATGAGTCAAATAGATTGCTTGATTATTCGGTCCCTTCGTCTGGTTCGCACTAAGGGTCCCCCTCGAATAACAGGGTTACCGCACCTTTCCGAAAGACTACATCCTCACATCTTAGGCACCGTAGTCCATCCCATTAATGCTCGTTCCTCATCGAATGCATTTCTTATCGAGCAATGCCTATCGAAATACATATGAAGTCTAAAGGTCTACATTTTCCCACAGCATCATCTGATATTCTCATCGACCTAAGATGTACTTTGGGGAAATTTGACAATTAAGCTGTGAATTCCAATCGAAAGGAATGGTTCGACAGGTTATAGAATCAGTACGGAGGTTTAATTTTTGTTTAATTGCATTTTAACAATAAACACTCAGTATTAAAAGTTTATTGCCTTAAAAAAGCCATTACCTATATGATGATGACCCATATTCAATGGTCCTTCGTTTGGCACACATTTCCTGGGAATAAATTTTTGGCACCATAGACTTTATTTGGCTCAACACAACACGTAGGATGGGAGCATGAGGGAATCATTTCTCTAAGATACCAAACAGTTTACTTTTAACTTTCTGACTATTAGCACAGGAAATACCTGGTCGCAATGATTTAAGCTATCGAGTAAGCCCACCTTGTTGCAGATGTTAGGTCGATGCAGTTATTAGTTACGGATTAACAAACTTAGCACGAAGAATTGGCAGTTTTGAATAAGAGCTGCGGTATTTCAGAGTGTGTATGGGTTTATCCTTGCCTAATGTAAGCCGATTTAAATAACGCAAAATCTGCCATCTGCAGATGTCATAATGACCAATGACTCCGTGATAAATAAGTGCACATCCTTATTCTCAACCTAATTATTATTGTTACCTTCAGATCAAGGATCTGAAAGTAACAATCAAAAATAGACGGAAAGTGGAAAAGCTTAAACAAACGCACCAAAAATAATCTTCAAAGGAATGAATAAAACGAATCAGAAATTTGAAATGACACGGTCTAAGAATTAGAAATATCGCGAAAATATAAATGTGGATTATTCCAATAGAAAAATAATCTGTGAATAGAAAATACATTCAAGGGGAAACCCTGAATCACGGAGGACGCAATAGCATTGACTGAAGAAAGGAGATTCTTCGAAACCTAAAAATTAATATAATACCAAATAATAAGAAATGAAATTAAAAAGAACTAATTATATTCTTGGACGCATAAATGAGATATAAAGTGAAAAAGTCCAAAATAGCCTGCTAAATGTTTCAGTATACGAGTATAAGAAAGAAAAAATACTTGGAGGAACACGAAGCAAGACTTGAAGTGATTCGAGATATGAAAGGTAAAATTATAACTGAAGAGAAAGATCAATAGAGGACACGAAAGGATAATTTGGAACAGCTTTGCAAGGGAATAGTGCATGGCACAATAATAATTTCGGAGAAATTGGTCTTGAAAATATATACTGCGAAGGAACTATAAAGACGGTTTAAATCTATGCAGCAGTTAAGAACCCGAAAGTAAGCAAGACCTTCAGAATCTATTTGATCGCAGAGAAAAATATTAGCTATTTACTAGGGAAGGCTGAAAAGCAATGCACACATGCTTGTTCAGCCCGAACAAAAACAAATGGCAAGATCGAGAAAAGTTCCATCAAAGTACAATTGTTAGGTTTCAAAATCATAGGTTTCATCACATTTTTCAGCATACTATAGTCATCGTTAAGGTTAACACATTTCTCCAAACGTGTAACAAGTTTTTTTCATTCCGTCACTGAAAAACTCTCTCCGACTTTTCTCGAATCCAGGACTTGCCAGCTGCTTTTACCTCATCGTCCGAGGTGTAATGATTACCCTTGAGGTGTCTCTTGAGTTAAGGAACGCAATAAAAAATGAAAGGCGCAAGATCGGGGAAATAAATACGATGTGGAATCGTTTCAAATTTCAGGTTTCGCAGAGCCTCCCCGCTATGCTTATGCTATGCCTCCGCTATTGCGCGCTAGGTGTGTGGACGAGCGTTATCATGTTGCAAGTTTATTGGCGCGCAGGGTACCTTTTACACGAGAAACTCGACGTCGGAGATGTTTTAGATTCTGTACATACTGAGAAGAGTTTACCGTTGTCCCTCGTTCCAGAAAATTGGTCACATAAGCTCGGTGAGCATTTTTAAACCATTGAAAACAAGTTTCATCAACAATTATGGCTTTTCCAGACTCGCAAGCACGAAATTTTACTACTCATCGATTTACAGTAGACGTATTAACAGCATCGTTACCATAAACAGCCTTTAAGCGACGATGAATATCTCTAGGAATCACTTCTTCAGCAGTGAAAAATTCGACGACAGCACGCTGTGTAACTCGCTTTGACATGGCACTAGAACACGTCTCCATACTTCCGCTTCTCAAAATACACCGGATGACTGCAACAATCTTAAATCTGCACATTATATTGGGGGGGGGGGGAATGTTACTTCCACATGCCATATGCCTCCAGCATGCTTCTGAAGGCCATTTCGTTCGCGCTCTACAAGCATGTGTGCATACCTTCGTACAAAAAGAAGATGGAATGGAAAAGCAAAACCTTTAGCGACCTGTAATGCGTGCAACGGTGATTTAAATGAGAAACGTCCAAAGGAGGATTGCAAAAGTAACAATTTCTAAATGAAGGCGGATATTAGTTTGCGAAATACGATAAATGTATTCAGCGATATTTCTCGTGGTAATATGCCCAATGGTGTCATTATCGATTATTTCTTTCAACATATCAACTTCACATTGATTATTTCGAGATTCCATGCTACGTATTTTTGAGCGGAAAGAAAGAGTGAATGGAGTCCCCTCTTTCAGTCCTATGTGTTTCAAAAACGTCCGTTTAGTCCAGCCCTAGCCCTGTGTAACTTTTTACGATTCCTCGGTGAAAAAACATCTTTGAGCGAATCATTTTTCATCATCAAAAGTAGCCGCATGAGTGAGCATTATTCAACTGAAAACAGCCTCCACTAACGCAATAATAGTGTTAATTCACTAAAACTTGAACCATTTATACATTATAAATCACGTCAGAAAAATAGCACAAATTTCATTTTGCATAGATAATTTACACTTATAACAAATTTATCGTCACTCTTCTATGAACTGGGAGATGAACTCATAAGGGAAATAAAAGAAGGATTTCTGCATTTCAAATAATTATCCACATTGATGAAATCAAACATTAAATTGACAATTACGCACGTATAGATGGAGGTAAAAACAGTTTCAGAAGTAGGAAATTTAGATGAACGACTATGGGGTCGTTTTCCTTTGTTTCAAGTTAAACATTGAGTTACACAAATTAACTACCCACCCATGCGGTTTAGGGAAGTTGAGCTGTAATTCTAACGAGTAACCCCACGCACCAGGATGCCTCGTAAAATTCCTGACATTCTTGGGAATCCTACCAGAGTTTCCTGGGTACAGGAGAAAACTTGGGTGAGGGGGTGTTAATTTCTCTGGGGGTCAGAACAACGATGTGCACACGAATCCCTATGAGCGGGAAAACTTAGACCGGGGAGAACTATCTATGGAAGAATTACGCATGATGGAGAAACACTATACGCGAGTGCGTGTGCTTCCCTCCAAAAGCAACAGCAAGTACGGAGCAACGGAAAAAATAGGCGATTTTCCAAACACAATCATTAATTCCACCCCACCGACTCGATCAGGATCTTTAACCTAAGTTTATTCAATCCGATCTTTTGGCAAGCTGAAAAGAATTGTGAAGTTTAGATGGCAAACAAGAACGAGTTGAAATCAAACACAAATACAGTACAATTTCGAGGTATGCAACTCGGGAACACTTTTCGTAAAATAGGTTAAGGTCAACGTTTAAAAAGAGCAGACGAAGAGTAACAATGTTAAACTCGTGCGTGTGCGCTTCTCTCCAAAAACAATAGCAAGTACTGAGTAATGAAAAAAATGGGCGATTTTCCAAACACACTCATAAATTCCACCCCACCGATTCGATCAGGATCGTTAACCGAAGCTTATTCAATCCGACCTTGTGACAAGCTGAAAATCAATTGTAAAGTTTAGATGGCAAACAAGAACGAGTTGAAATCAAACACGAAAACAGTACAATTTCTAGGAATGTAACTCTGGAACACTTTTGGTAAAATGGGTAAAGGTCAACATTTGAAAAAAACTGATGAAAAGTAAAAATGTTAAACTGGACGATTTAACCAAAAAACGATATGACAGAATAAAAAATGTAGGATTTGAATCCAACAACGGAAGGCTTTCGAGAATGGTGATTTTGCCAAAATGAAAGTGCACTACAATAAAGCTATCTGCTTGTCAATCATTTCACCATTCAAATAACACCAAAACAGAATGCCCTCAGGAAGAGTTCCCTCAATCAAGGAAATAATTTTCAAATTATACTTTCTATCGAGATTATTTCTTTGAATGCAGTGAGTCTATATAATTCTGAAAACTTATTTAATAAAAATTGAAACTTCCCCTTCAATGGATTTTAGCAAAAGGCATGCAATGGAAATGCCGTTTAAAATTCAGAGGCATAACATTCGGTTCATTTACATTAATTTTCAAATTGATTAAAATGAGTGCCTCACATTTTCCAAAGTTGGAGGTTAAACACAAATGAATCCGGGACCACAACCTCATTAACACGATGTCGAATTCTTGAAATATCGGCGTTTCCCGCAGAATTTTCCCAATATTTTACGCTCCAATTTCCGGCTTGACATTAAGTCTTGACAAATTCTAAAGCAGGGTTTTTTGTGTCGATAGGTACATCCCTGCTTTGGTAACGTAATCATGTTCGAGGAAACTTATTGTCCCAAAATTAAATTTTTAAAATAGGATTTACCATAACTCAGGTAAAAAGGATCAAATTTTATATTATTCCGTAAACAAATATATTTTTAACGATTTTAAAACGTATCATAAAATGACATTTTTCAATTTTACATCCAAAAATATTTTCAGGGATTTATAGAAACTAACTTCATTTTTGCCTAAGTCAGTCTTGTTATATTCGCAATGTAATCATACCTTTCAAGGGAATTCAGTCGCCCTAATAGGTTTGTGCCAAAAGTTAAGCCTAGTTGTTTGTCTAACGCAATTCTAAATAGTTGATTCCTCTTCCGAAAAACTGGCCCCTTCATTTAAGTTAGTGCAAATAAATGGTAGTATTATTAAGGCTGGAACCTATTACGGCATGTAAATAAAATGAAATGCATAATACCAACTTGATAAGTAAGTTATCTTATATCCCACAGGAAGATTACCTAAAAGATTTCAGGAGCACTTGCGACCATTTAGTAAGGACTATATTTTAGCTTTGAATTTGTTGGAAGAGAAGATTCTCTCCAGTTAAACCATCGTTTACACATTACCTCTTTTTGAATAATTACCTGCGATACCAATTTGGGATTTAGTTCCTACTCAACCACTTCAAACTGCTGCATTCACAAAATACTCAATAAAAAGAGGATAAAAATGCTACACATTAAATGCTTTTAATGCTCTAAACCAGCCGGAATCATTACAGCAATTTTTTTATCCTAAATCTTTAAGCAATATTAGCTTAAAATTAGTTGATTCAGTGACATGTTACTGATAAGAATAATCCATATGGAGTATATATATAGTATACAATGTTATAGGTAAGTCCCTGAGTCTGAGTGATAACCTGAGTCATGTGCCATTCATTTTATCTAGCCATAATCTATACCAGGCTGCAACTTTGAAGTATTCCAAAAGTACGAATGATAATGTCAATTCATTAACGCACAACGACTCACAGCTTTAGTTGCAGGTCCATAAATACAGACAACAAAAACCGCAATGAAATTATCGGGCTTAAAAAGAAATTTTGCATATACAAGTCACAAGTAGCAACATTGAGGTTAAGAAAGTGAAAATGAGAAAAAAGAAAGAACAAGGGAAAAAATATAAATAAGTCTTAAAGGCTAGGAGAAGGAGGCGGATAAGGAACGGGGTTCGGAGCAGAGATACTTGTGGCTGTGACGAAGGAGATGAAAGGGCCTAGGGTTACGGCTTGCACGAGATAAGAGAGGCGAAGACGAACTTTTTTTAAGAATTAAGAGAGGGATTAGGTTTAGCTTCGAACCGAGACAGGGAAAATAAATTGGTAGAAGGAATAGTGGCCTGAGATAATTGGGGAGAAGGAAGCGAATGTGTGGTGTAATAGCAGTTCTGACGTCCATTTATATTTAAGACTACTAGTATACGTGTACATATACGTGTGTGTGTGTGTGTGTCTAAGTTCATGTAGGTGTAAAATATGTTTGTATATATGTATGCATGTGTGTCTATATATATATATATATATATATATATATATATATATATATATATATGTACAAACATAAACACACGTATGTGGTATTTAGGCATGGTGTGCGTGCCATTTGTGGAAATGTTCACGAAGCAATAATTCAAAAATATTTAGTGCTGCGATGCGACAAACAAAGCATTGGATATTTGTTCCCGCTCGACGTCTTCTCTAAAAATTTATGTTAAAATCCTCATGTGAAAGATAAAAGCTAAGGTCATATACCACTTTTCTGGAAGTAATATTACAGGACGTGTAATCCTTCATCTGCCCGAGCAGATATATAACTTGGGATGGAAAAAATTTGTCCGGCATCAAGCGAAGAATATTTCAAGCTTAGATGACGTTCATGAAGAAGATGCAACTACTGTCTTCAAAGGACCTGAGGTTGTAAACAAGGAAACATTTCGTCAAAGCGTTCATATGAATCATGGCACTCTTTGAAACAAAGGCATGGGACATTAGAAAAGCGGACAGGCCGAAGAATAGAAGCGTATGAAACTAGGTACTAGAGAAGAATTCTGGAGATTAAATAGACTAAGGGAGCTACGGACGATAAAGTAAGGGTATATAGAAGAGCTGAAGAGAAAAATATTACAAGGAGAACTCTATGCAAAGAAGAACTAGACGGCTTGGACACACACCTCAAGGCATATATGGATTAGTCAGAAACAAAATAGAATGGTAGATTGAAGAAAGAATACGGCGAATAAGACAAATGGACAAGTACCTAGGACTATTGACGTTTTTATAAATCAAACCACTTTGCTTTTTCACATTAACAGTTTATGTGGAAAAGCAAAGTGGTTTGATTTATAAAAACGTCAATATGAAGATTTTCCACCAAGTTACGCCAGAACCTGTTTTATTTACCTAGGACTATTTAAGAAGGACATAAAACAGAGAAGCTTAGAGAAGAAGAATAGAGGGCTGCATTAAATCAGTCTTAGGACTGAAATACTAATAATGGTGGTATATATGCCGTGAGCTTCGTGTGCGAATGAGAGGGAGGGCTGTATAAATTATCCGAGAGTGCACATAAAAGATTCCAGTTCACTGGAGTGGCAAATGCGGGACGGAAAAAGAATTGTCCGCATTAGTGGAGAGCATTTCGATCCATTTGGGCGAGTCAAACCATAAGATTCGAATCGCGACAATGAATCGGTCGTCCGCTTTAGTCGTTGACTACTTTCCTTTTATTCCCATGACCCTTGTTTGGGCCACCCAGATTGGATGACGTCTCTTTAAAACTGCCGTGTTGAAGAATTCCACAAGAAGACCCGCAAATTCCACTCGGAACCCTCAAATAAAGGCAAAGTAGGAGCATCCACTAACACGAATCCCATGACAAGGCATTACTACTGAAACTGGTGGAACAACATCGTGTTGACCGAATGTTTTGGACACTGGCACTTGGCCTCGATCCAAGGCAACGACCTTTTACAATTTAGCATTAAAAATAAATGTGGGTAAACAGACATACTGTTTGCATATTTCGAATTGGATACCTTTGTTTATTCATTTAGAGCAGCTCCACCTTTCAATTATATATGTGCACATCTGACCATAAAATAAATATATTGCTGCTTCTGGATCATAAAAATATTATAAATTCACTAAAATGCCCGATATCGATCCAAGAATTGACGATTAAAAACACAAGATACGAATATATGTTTTTGTTACGGTGTCCTGAATAAACAAATTCGTTTAAAGTATTTAATATAACATAAAAAAGTAATAAGTAATATGAAGTCATAAATAAGTAAATGAGATTCCATAAAACTCCATGAAAATATCTTAAGTACGCAAAATTAATAGAAGTGAACGTGCTAACCTATTACGAAAAATTGAATTAGAGAATACTTTATATTTTTTACATTTAAATGCATTCTGTAAGTGAGTTAATTGTTTTCAATTAACTAAATCTATGTGTTTTCAATTGTTTAAGTAAGTGATAAAAAAAAGCTTCACTATTAACCTAAAATCTGAATTATGAGTCTCTTAAAAATAGATAATTTGTTCTCACGAACCTTTAGCTATATACCTTTTAAGCATTTAGATGCATTTTATGCATTTTAAAATGAAATTTTAGCCCTTCAACAAAACACACAACCGAGGGAGTTAAAATCTTCTCCGATAATGTTAATTCTTGATTTGACCATCTCAATTAAATATGCGAGATTTGCGAGATAGATTATGGTCTGGAGACATGCCATAACCATTCCAGGTTCTCAGCAGAGAGCAGATGAAGAAATGAGAAGGAATGATATCCATCCATCCATCTTAACGCATGTCTAAGATTAAGAACTCTACAAGTAGAGAAGTCATTTTTGTTTACATATCACAATTCTTCTCATATTATTTAATAGGATTCTCAACATGGCTTCTATCAGAGGAGGTGGATGAACGGATTAATTTTAAAAGTATGAAATTCGAATTACGAAAGTACATACATACATGTAGTAGAACCTCCCCTGAGATCTCGAATGAAGTCATCCAAGTTGTCTCACCAACCTTTCTTGAACTAAATTCATGTTAAGGTCCGGAAAGATCTGCATTTTCAAAAGGAGAACCAATAATTAATTTTTTTATTAAAATTATTTCTTTTAAGATTAATATACATAATGAAGTTTATAATCGAAACCATAATGTCGCGATAACGGTGGATAGGAAGGAAACGTACAGGTTTTTGGACGAGACAACCAGGTTTTAGTGTATTACTGCTGAGAGAAAGTATACAGATCGTTAGGCAATAATAAAGTATGTAATCACAAGCTAACACGGAGGGAAGAACATGAGTGATACAATAATTTTTAGGAATCATCCACATTTAATCTTGCATGAGAAGACGGCAAATGGTGATGATTTTACATAACTCATAAGATCCTAACTCCTCGTATTACTAACAAATAGAACACAAGATATAACTCCTCGTATTACTAACAAATAAAATGTTCACTACTCGAAAAGTTTCCGTCATTTTCATTTGCAACCGTTTACGCTTTAAGACAATAATCGAGAAATTTACACATCTAAAATATAATTTGTTAAAAGAATCACATGAATAACAAATTCCATGACGTGTATTTTATGCAAAGAAATCGGAAAAAATGAAATAATCAGGAACATCATTTGAATCTTTTTTCTGATCGCAAAAGTTTTCAGTGCCATCACATAAATATAAACTAAAAATATACGAAATTAATCTTATTAAAGAAATCTTGTAGGTTAAAATGGACTAAGTAAATATAACAAGAATTGGATTAGCCAAGGAATATTTCAGCAAGAGGAGTGAGAGACGCATTGGGAACTTGAGTGAATACTTAAAGAAAATATTGATAAATACGTTGGTATGGAAAGTAGTGTCCTACAGCTCGAATAATTGGCCACTGAGGCATTCGAATAAGCGTACATTAAAAATTTTAGAAATGTTCCCGTGGAGAAGAATGCAAATAGCAAACATGTAAAATTGAAAAGAAAGTAAAACTAAGTTATGAAAGGGAGAACTTAGTCGGAAAATGACTGATAAGGTAAGGATACGTGGAAGCAAGGCTTATTGAGTGATTATTAAATGTACGTAGAATATTAAAGGGAGGAAAACGTAAAATAGTGAGGATGAGGGAGGAAAATCATGGCAATTGTGGGCGGAGGAAACGAGGGGGAGGAAAGATGCATGAAAAGTTGACAAATGGTTTATATTAATCTGTAGTTTGAGACAATTTAGCATCGTATTAGGTTGAATTTAATGCAGTGTGCTTAGTCCTTGTTTTCGTCAAAAACCTAACTAGAGGTTAGACTACTAATACTAGTAATTATAACCAATTTCAATAATTTTATCATCAATAAAATCTGTTCAAATTCTTTGATCAATAAACTCAAAGCTGAAAAAGCGGGTAGAATTATTTCGTACAGGTTAGTACACGATTGCTTCGAATGAATAGTATACCTTTAGCAAAATAATTATTAATTAAGAATACAGTTTGTTTTCAGAATGTACTTCAATTATGTCAATACTTACACGTCAATAACAAAGTTTTTACAACTCTTATACCTGGCAACTAAAAATAAATATAGTTTTATTCGTTCCGGTTAATTACAAAAGCTACAAATTAGAATATTTATTTGAAATAAACGGAAAATTACTCTTGGAATGATGAAAGCCGTGTCAACCTCACTCATCAGCCTAAATCTAGTTAAATATTAGTGGTTGGGACGGATAAAACTCATCATAATCAACTTTTCCATATAAACAAAAAGCTTTTTGAATAGCAGGTAATAAATACGATATAGGGTGGCAGTATTTAAACTGAAATAAACCTGGACGTGACAAATTATTATGATTAAACTTGCATCTGAAGAATATCACACTGTACAAAAATAACTGCCACAACCAAAGTTGACTAAAGCGCTCTACTACCAAGGAAAGCTAAATTGGGAAAAAATGCAAAATATTCCTGTTTAATGTAATCCAAACGACCAGCTAAAAGAGATTACGACAAAGGCTTGATACTATACCATGGTATCCCTGTCCGCCATAATTTTCCCCAAACCATTCTTCTCTTCTCTTCGTTTCGACCCAAAAATATTCACATTCTGGTCGCATGACTTCAGTCCATAAGAAAATAATCAAGTGATATATATAATGAGGGATCCTGAGGTAACGAGTTAATTAAAAACTATTAAATGAATGAAATTCTCGCTTGAAAACCTTAGGGCGGTTCATTGTTCCAGAGAGTAATTACCGGATGACTGATGCGGGTGGACTGTGAAAGGGATGAAAAGGGTGAAATAGAAAAAGGAGTGCTGGCCAACGGGGTAGAGAGGAAGAATGGGTGACTGGGAAGTGGAAAGGGGGCGTGGCCAAAATAGTGAGAGAGAGACGGAAGAAGGATTGGAAGAGGAGGGACAAGAGAAGAACGGGACAAGGCCAAAGGTGGTAGAATTGGGAACAGAAAAGGCATAAAGGTGAGAAAAATCAGGGCACGGAAACCCTTGGGTGGGGACAGGACGCGAAATTAGGAAAATTATGAGCAGGTGGAAGGGAGTGAGATGGGTACTTAGAGAATGGAACTGTTAGGAAAAGAAGAAGCCTGAACTGGGTGAAGTAAACTAAGAGAATGGAGAGATCAAGAATTTTTTAAAGGTTGCGCATTTAAATTATAACGGAAAACATGGAGAGAAAAATAAAGGGACAAGATGAGAGATTAAAAAGATGAAAGAAGTCAAAATTTAAAAAGTTAATAAATATGTTCTTTTTAATTCTAATTATAAAAAAATAGAAACGCAAGCGTAAACCCTGGACATAAGAATAAACTTTAAGGCACCTTACCGGTTCCATAGGGTACGAAAAATACATGGGTGTAATTTTGAAATAGGGTATGTTTATGCATCATCAAAATTATGCATAGAATGAGCGTGATTGCCTAAGGCAGAGTGCATATTAAGTTTTTGAGAAAGCCTCTCAGTAAAACGAAAGTGCCACGAATAGAAATTAGGTGGAGAAACACTGAGTTAATGGAAATAAATCACGATGACTGCAACAAAAAACTTAACTACAACGTGCAAAGTGCAATACAGCATTCTGTAGATTCTTTCAACGCACGCCTCGTCTTCCCTCAAATTTTCGAAGCGAATATCAAATTTCCTATGAAATAATTTTAAAATATATATAACTATACGGAGTTTAAAGGGGATTTTACGTATATGAACGATATTTGAAGCTTGATACAGAACCAACATAAATGCTCTCGAATGAAATTTCAACGGCCTCCTTGTAAAATTATACACTAAAACTATTAATCATAATTTTAACTCACTAATTATTAAGAATCAAACTTAATCGAGCACCAATTAAGAAGTGATTTAAATACAAAAAAATAAAGAGACACAAGGTGCATAAAAATTTGAGTTGCGAATTATAAAATTAAATTTATCATTGATTCCTTACTTTTTGCACAATTGGCCGAGTTTTCCCGATGATTAGTCCCACTTTAATCGCTTCAATCATAAAAATATCTTTCTTCGTTTGTGAATTGTGACAGTGCAATATATTTGTTCAAGTTAATGCACAATTGAGGTAGTAATAAAGCTAAGCACGTTATCTATAGATCACGTGACAAATAGAAAGAATGGCAAGCGAACGTAAAATCAAATTATAGGGAAGAGGAATAAGGTAGCAGAAATGATTAGGGAGTCCAGCGGCAAAGATATTGAAAAAAAAGAGATAACTGTTCTTTTATATTTAAAAAAAGAAGAATGCGAGATAGATAAGGAGGAACAGATACGAAGGAAGGAGAACAGTTGGAGGGAAGCGAAAAGAAAGGAGGTTTACTTAATCCGGAATGGGACCACCAAGAGGGGGAGAAAGGTTGGGAGTAGGATGGGAAGGAATGATGGCAGAATGGTGCCGAAGAGAGAGAGGGAAAGAAAAAATACGAGGATGAGTGGGTGTGCACGGGAGATGGAGAGGAGGAAAGGGGTCAGAAAAGAGAGAGAGGGAGCTACTGTCCGTGAGAGCGTGCCATGTTCCGATACCCGGGGAGAATTACAAAATAGCCGCCACCGACCCTGAACCACCCTCCCGCCCCCCTTGTACTCTGGGCCGGGGGAGGGGGAGGTGAGAGGGCGGAGCGAGGAGCGTGTGATAACGCCGCCGTAACTGCCGCGCCCTCACCTCACGTCCGGCGCCCCTGGAGAGAGCGAGGTGACCAATCATACCAACGGAATCGAAGGGCTTCTTCGCGCCCCCTCCTCCTCCTCCTTGGATTTCCCCGCATGTTTTTCTTCCTTGTTGCGCGGGGTTTTTCAAGGGTCGGCCGACGAAAAACAAAATAGAACGACGGGCAGGAGGAATGGATGGGTGGAGGCAATTGGAATCCCGTCCGAGTGGGGCGGGAAAGAGCACACGCACAATCCCTCGCTCCCGTTACTCCTTCCCATCCCGCCGCCCATCTCCCTCCGCTCCTCCTCTCCAGAACCTCTTCCTCCCAATCCCTCCTTCAAACCGAGAAGATATCCGACTCAAAAAAACTTTCTCCATCCACGGTCTAGATTTTTCCCCGCGGTTCTGGCAAAGGATAAAGCTCTTTCGCCCCCACTCCGATTTTGCTCGCCTTACAATGAAAGCGCAGTTTGCTTAATCCGGTTTAACTCTTTTCTCTCCCAAAAGATACCAAAATCTTTCAGAAATCCGACGACGGCCACATCCGATTACTTTGGAACACTATGAAAACCCATCGTAGTCATCATAATTGCACAAGGAAAACATTAGCAGCGGATGAAATTATGTAAATCTGCGTCACACACCGCTAGCTAACACTAGGTCGTGCGGTCTGATTTACGCATCAATTGTATAATTAAAGTCGATTATTATACAGGTATTCTCATTAAAACATTGTATATGAGCACAATTTACTGGAATTTTATATTGTTCAAAAACACTCTTCTAACATGATGAATGCTTAAGCTTAGGTTTGTTACAATGGAAAATCCTTTTTTTGGGGAGAAAAACTAAGTATGTCTAGTTTTGGAATAATGTCTCTTCTCTGGCCTTTCCAATGTCCCAATACAATCAGAGTTACAATTATTCCATTAAAGCCCAAAATTAACTCGGGGGGGTAGATATACCTTTCCAAAACTCATAATCTACGCTATTCTCTCAGTTACTGGAGTATTGCCCATCCTTGTTTTCTCTATCGTTCGCTTGATTTTTTTATCGGATCGATTCATTCGACCATCCTCTCATTCACCACTCTTCTCAAAGGAACCTGAAGAGGGCAACGGTTTTTCATTCTGTTCAGCCTTGGTTCGATTCCCCGGGGTTTGACCCTTTTTAATCTCTGTCGCGGCAAGGGATGTCCCCACTCCACCCGTCCACCCTCCCGGGCTGTTTTTACTCCGCTGCAACCGCTCCGGAACGGGAAGGCCCTCCGAAGGGATGCAATGGGGACTCCGGCTGGGAGACGGGAGGGGAAAGGGAGTGGTGCGCAACTGGCGACGGGAGAAAGGGACGGGGCAAAAAAAATAAAACAAAAGGGAGAGGGAGAGAGAGAGATGGAAGTCTGTAAGCGCGTGAGGATTCTCTCTTTAGGAATGGGTCGTGTTGTGGGGGAAAGGAAGCTCGGATAAAGGGTGGAAAAGGGGAGAAAACAAAAGGGCTTCATGGAGAGGAGGCTTTTACTGGGAGAGGAGTGAGGAGCGGGAATTACGGAAGGAGGAGAAAAAGGGTTTTAACGGATGGGATGGGAAGATGAGGGCAAAGTGGGCGGTAGGGAAATTGCGTGAGAAAAAGGAATGGGAGCTTTGGTGGGGGAGCGAAGGAGAAAATGCGAGACGCACTGAGCAAAGAGGGGGACGGACGTGGAAATGCAGTCGTAAAGAGCGGGAAAGGAAGCCGAAGAGGGAAGTAAATAGAGATGAATTGTCACGATAGCGCTTGAGGCTATTTATGACCAACTCTCCCAGTAAAACCATTCCACCACTTCTCCACGGCTTTTTTTTGCATATACCTGTGGGCCTCGTGTGACGGTAACAGGCGACAGAAATGAATGAGGTATGGAATGGGCGTTGAGGTGATGCGTAAATAACAAGGATGAAGGGGGTCTGATTCATGTGAGTACGGTTCCTGTTTATCGAATTTCCATTCACAGGCTCCACGTTCGATTTCCTGAGCTCCGTAGGATTTTTCAGTGTTATTTCGGTCCCAACGTGAATGTCGTGCAGAAAACACTTCCAAAACGCAGCACACCATTCGTTGAATGTGACGTTAAACTGTAAATCTCTCGCCTCGGTAGGGATAAGCTAATGCCGATCCCGGGTTCCTCTCATTATTCCTCTCCTAACCCCCGAACTCTAACAGCTTATCTGCCTACAACTACTGCCCCAAACGAATGTCATAGCAAGAAGTAGTCGCGGTGGCTTACTTGGGAATGCGCTGGACTGCTGACCGAAAAGGTCAGGGATCAAAACTGAGTGGTAATCCTGGACGTCCCAATCAATGCTAATTTTTCTAAGACAATCGATTTTCCCTAACATGGCCACTTTGGGAGAGAATTAGCAGCCATTCTGAAGTGATATCAATCTGGGAAAAGATAAAAGTTATTATTTTCATTTGTACATCATTATTATGCTCAAATTACACAACGTCACGTCTGAAACTACGCTGTGAAGGTTTCGCCACGCTTCAACTGTGAAGATTTCACGTATTTCAATAAGCTTATATCGCTTTCGCTGCTTCAATGTCTATCGGTCTGCGTCGTTCTCGTCGTCGGCTTGTGTATCTAAATTCTCAACGAAAGTGAAAGTCTTGAAACCCCATTACATTACTCGGTCACAAATTCAACACATTTAGCTTCATCGGTAAATGAGAAAGAGATCATTGACACCATGAGCATAGTTACAAAAGAAGGCAGGTAATTGGTTGCGTGTGAACAACAAAAAGCCCTCTTGAAGGTAGTTCTAATCTTTGCGCTGCAGAGGTAAGGCACGCCAAAAATTCAAACAGCTCCCATTAATGAGGTATGGCCAAGACTCTAATGAGCGGAGAAGAAGATAAGATTCAAATTCTCAAAGGATAATTCTCAAGGAACGGTTAAAGGAACATTGTGAGCAATGAAATGAAAACCATGGGTTAGTTTTTGAGAGATGTGAATAATGAAAGATAAGGTTCTCAAAAGAAAGAAACAAGTCATATAGTAGGCATAATGAAGAACGGAATGAAGCAAGCTATATAAGTGGAATCTGGAGAAGAAGAGATTTTAAATTGAAACGAAAGAGAACCAAAATGGAGTGACGAACAAAAGTGCGTCTCGAGGCGTGGGTTAACACATTACTGAAAACAAGAAATAAGTGCAGAGTCTATTTCCAACAAAATTATGATTAAAAAGGAAAAGGGCGCGTGACATTAAGCACGATAGTTAACAGAGTACTTTATGATGGAAGGAAAGAGGATATGGTATAAGAGAGAAGCAGAAATGTGATGAGAGTAGCGGCTTTGCACTAAGTCATTTTTACATTTGCAATCATTACAGCATTTTAGTAACTCTCAAAATTCATTTCGTATCAGACTCTTACCTACTCTGTGACTCTTACCTGTACCTACTGTACATGTATTCAAATGCCATTGCAGAATACATTCCGAGAACTCCGTTTCATGCTTAAGTAAGATTAAAAACTTTTAAAATAATTTTTACGATAAAAATGCTTAATACCATTTTTCCCCTTTTCCAGTCAAGCCACGAGTCATTGGATTTGATATCCCTGACTCTTGCTGGACCAAAAAAAAATGTCCATAACAATTATAAATAACTATATACCTACCCTTCCCTTCGTCACCGAGATGATAGTGACAACAGATGCAGCCACAACCGTGACATTTTACTGATGAGAGTTAAAATTTACACCGACCAAGCAAATTATTTCTAGCCATCACGAACTTCTGAACAATCCCACCCAGTCTCAATTTTCTTCCCCATATTTTTTCCTTATTCCTTCCTTCCAACTTACTTTCAACTTTTTTCCTCCCCTTGTCCTTTCCAAGAGGTCCATTCTCTGACACAATTATCCAAAATTCTCCCTTCTCTCTGTATCTTCAACATTCTGGCAACTCTCAAGTGGGTCTCTTTTATCAGATATATAAACCACCGCAGTTTCGGCCCCCTTCAAGCCCCTCGTGCACTTTTAGTTCATCAATGCTGCCAGATATTGCGGCTTGCTGTACTGTTCCATCTCACGTCTAAGTGACTAGAGACACTATTTTCTAGGATTTTTTCTCGGCTTCAGAGTAAGGTGATGAATAGACCAAAGCAAGGATGCAGCGTTGCTATTTCCTACTGATAGCATTGCAAGGTCGTATTTATGGCACTTAAGGTTATTGCATTTTAATACAAATATTTTCCACCTCATACATTATCATGGCATAAAAAATCAATATAACTTGCCTCTAAATGATAAATAAATAATCTTAGTCCTGGCAATAATGGCTGAAGTAGAATTATAGGAGAGGGAGGAAGGATATAAAATGTGGAAAGTTGTCAGACCGCTAAAATGGCAGTAGAAGAAGGAGAAGGTGGGAAAGAAACCTGTAGCGGTTGGGAGATACCAGGGTGAATGAATGTTAGGGTCGGAAAAGGAATGGAGGGCAAAAACTAGGAACAGCGGAATGTGCGGGGGTGAATTGAAGACTTAAAAGCTTGAAGTGCGTACGCTATGAAATTTGTAATGGTCCTGATCGGAGTCGAGGGCATTTGCTCGGGACGGAAACGGTCCCTGGGGCAATGCATGTGGAAGAATTTTTAAGTGTTCTCCACCTTCAAGGTAGAGGAGAGCATGCGTACGTGAAGAGAAGTGTAATCCGATCGATGCGAGACGAAACGGTAAGTTTATCGGACCTCTCTCCCGCTGGGCATGTTCCCACTGCCTGACTTTTGGGGTGGATGAAGGTGTACATATGATTCGGAAAGAGGTTTCCCTTCCCCGCATTTAATCCATTTCCGGCGAAGTTTTCCACGGTAAATAAATCCAGGTTTAAGAATTAAAACTGCGTGACTAACCAATTTCATCCGCGGCAGAAGAAGCATAAATGCATTTCACAGTATTTGCTGACGCAATGGTACCTGATTTAAAAATTCCCCTTACATTTCATTTTCCTCCGCTCTACTTACCAGTTAAACTGTTGGGTTTGAAAAAGAATCGGCGGCGTAAATCACTGATTTGCTATCTTAAGCCCTGACTGCGCTGGAAAACTACCAAAGCGTTCCATAAATTTCAATTATTGGTGAGAAGAAGTGCTTTATTGGAAATTATTGAGGACCGGAGAGAAAAAAAGATTCCTTGACCTACAAAAATAAAAATTATATTTATAACAATGGAACATTTCAACTTTAATATCTTAGCTAACACAAATTCAGTCGTGGAAATAATAAATATCACTATATTCATAATCTATGTTTCAATTACTACAACAGTCCAAACGTTTATTAGAATGCAAGTAATTAGCCCTTACCGAAATTCAACTGCTCGACCACCATACTTAGCAGGGAATGTGGTAGCGATGGGAAATTAGTGGATATCGCTTTATCATTGTACTTTTAAATAGTTTTCTTAAAGGATGTTTCAGCTCTAGGCATTTATCTACGTCCATGCAACATTAAGACTTACTATATTTTCAGTGTCACTGCGTCAACCATAGTTAAATTAAGGATTGCAAATACGTAAACATGCTGACATACAAGAATCAGTAAAAAATACACGTTTCAAATTAGCTTATCGATTACTTGAAAACAAAATGCAGCCTAATCGTGCTTTTTTAAAGAAATATCACAACTAATATCCTTAAATAATTACGACATTCTGACAAATGCCCCCTTAAAAATTAGCTATTAACTTCATATTGAGAATTAAAAACTGAAAATTTGCCTTAACTCCGGCGTAGGATTTAGGGGTACTTACGTACACTTGGTATAAATTATTATTTCGCCTATAACATTAAAATATTATTTACCTGCACAAGAAAGCGCACAACATAACATCCACTACTACCTAATTTTAAAATCTATTAACGTTGCTGCTTTAGTTCACGTTTTTAATTTAGGATTAAAAATCGAAGAATTTCGAAGCAAGTGATTGATAATTATGTTTTTAATTGAAATAATAAATTTTTAAGTTCACTATTCCTTTAACGATGGAGGAAAACGCTAATTTTAAATTTTACAGACAAGTAAACAATTCAATAAGGTTTACACGGTTCAAGAAATGCTTTCATTTCCTGCCTAAAACGCTTTTAGAAGTTGAAAAGTGTTCATAAATGATGGAACACGCAACACTGATTAACGGGAAAAATTACACATGGTAATATCATTCATAAGCATTAGACACGCTAACAAAATCCCAGTAAATGGCGTCCCTTTCAGGTAGAAAATAAAAATTATAGTTTGCTATTCACAGAGTTCTTCTCTCTTTTCTCCTAAAACATGGAGAAATCCAGCTAAGGAATGACTACTAAAATGCGCTCTATCAAGAAAATTTTGAATCCATCAACACTAGTTTTCTTTATATAACTGCAACTCAACTTCTAGAATAACCAAGATTTAAATAAAAATAATTAAAATATACTCCTCTATTTTCTTCTGACTGAACAAGAGTATATTTTGTGAGGATGAAAAAGGTTAGGTTGGAGAATGGGAAATATGAAGGATTTTTTTCTCTAGAAGATGCATAAACCCTCGAGGGAAAACCTCCAGAATCGTCATTAACAAGTGTTTACTGGGTTTGACCGCGAAAAAACATTTAATAACCATAAAGTCGTTCCATAAGCCTAATTGCTTCCACTGAAACCAAAGGAAAATTAGCATCACAATAACACAACTTCAAAATTGGAATATTTTTAATTCTATTCTGTGCGAAAACGTGGTGTTCGAGAAGTTGCATACTTACGGAGGGGTAATTGCTCGCATTGTCATGACCTTAAGGACTGTGGCGTTAACTTCTATGTTTTGTAAATAGGAATATTTAGTTTTATCCCACCTACGTTTGTTCTATTTCGATAACGACTTTAAACTTGATACTTTTATCACTAAAAACATTGACACATGCAAACACTTTAGAATTACTAATTAAATTCACAACATGTACGACAAGAAATTAAAACAAAGCAGTGAGGAATAAAATGATACTTATCTTACTTATCCTAATAGGTAATATCTAAGCTACAATGAACATAATTAATTATCAAAGAAATTATATCAGTAATTTTGAAGCAATAATTTCTTAATATCTACTTTACTTCGCAAAAGGTACTGTGGGAATAATAAAAAACTTTGTAAGCCCTTCCTTAAAGTCCACAAGTTGATCAAAACCCATGAAGGTAATAATTTAGTTTAGATGTAATTTTTGAACGATAAAATAGTTTCCGTCAGAGTATAAGAACAAAATGAATATATAAGATCAATGAAGAAACGCCATCACCGAAAAGTATTTGGTCCGCAAAATTTTAATTTGAAGAGAGCATTTTCTCTTGAAAATACTTCCAAGTTCTTAGAGAAGTAACTGGACGAAACGGATTTCCGGTAATGATTTCTAGAGATTGATGGCCGCAGCAACAGTCCGGGGAAAAAGAAAAAAATAAAATTTTGAGAGGGAGCGCCATTAGTAAAAAATAAAAGACGACGAAAAATCGATTTATAGAGAAAGAAAAAAGAAGGTAAACGTTCCCCGTGGCGACCGATTTCGAGAACCTTTAGGGTTCAGAGACGAAGGATATCCTCGCTTCAACGCCACCGATACGGTTGTGCGTCGACAGGCTAGAAAGCGATCCTAGCTGCTCGTCCTCGAGGTTAGAAAGATGAATTTTCCCAGTTTTAATATCTATTATTACATTGCTCACTGCTATAACTTGACGGATCAGTGAAAACTTCGTTATAAAATGGTATGAAAGTTGTTATATCATCTTTTAAAATAAAAACGAATTAAAATTAAATGTTTTACTACTATACTATGAAATCGTTAACTGCTATGCTAATTTTGTACATTTTTAAATGCGGTATTTGAACATAAACATTTTTATCGCTCTAAGTGAAAATAATAATGAACGTGGTATAAAATTATTATCTAAGCAATAAAATACAGACGACCAAATAATATCAATTTCGCTATCATTGGCGAAGGTTTTAACAGAAATAATGCCATACATTACCTAAAATCTTCCACCTTTATGATCGCAAAAGGACGAAATTTACATCGCTCATGAGAGAGCTTAGAAACAAAGAGAAACCTCACCAAAGAGGATGCTGTGACCAACATAGGTATAAAATGGATGCCCTTCATTCAAATGAATAAGTACTTCAGCCAAAATGCCCCGAGTGGACGAATATTTCTCAACACAGAGCAAACCCTTCCATTTCCGTCCATAGAGGGACCTGGCGCTAACCGCTCGGCCCAATTACACGAACATCTAAATAAAGAAGGTTTTAAGCTCCCGTCCAGAGAGTGCTTTACAGCCCAAGTCTTTGCTCGTCAGGTTAAAAGGACGGCAAATGGCCTATGTCGCACACCGACCAGAAATGTACCTAGAGCAGTGCAAGGGTCTGACGCACTGAAGCGAGCAAGCTTTTGTACAGGATTCACTTGTATGCGCGTAGTCCATTAAGTAGCGTGTCGCGGACACATGACGCCGCAGGGTCTGGCAATTACGAGGCCGAGATAAACACTTTTTACTCGAACATTATGCATATATACGTCCATATTAGTTCAAAGGAGTATTTGCATTATGGAGTGCTAATGAAGCATTGGGGAAATGAGTTGAAAGGGAGTGAATGCGAGTTAACTAATATTGAATTTGATTGGGCAGATTTGAAACTGTTGATATTTGCTTGGATTATTTGTGACTGCTCTTTCGAAGTGCCTAAAAACTGTAGAAAAAACTGAGTTGGAAACGTAAATATTGGATCAAAATCGAAATAGGCCGTTCGTAAATATAACACAATGTTTAAAAATGGAAAAATCAAGAGGATGTATCTTTTTATATTAAATTTAACAATTCTGCCACAAAATAGGTCCTCTCCTTGAAGTACTCTTATCATAATTATCAGCCCAGCATTACAAGAATTAATTCTCCCGGAAGACCTATTCATAAATATGGCAGTAGTTAACAACAAATGCCGTTATTTGAGCATCCGAGAAACATTTTCACCTACTACGTTAGAGAATAGCAGAGATTTGATTGATGCCGAAAATAACGGATACCAGCACTCTTTTGAATAAAACGCTCCGAAGGAGATTACTGTAAACCCTCATATCTTGATGATTGCAAAAACAAAAAAGAAGTAGCTTAAGGGAACCATACAAAGACAGGAATCAAACGGAAATGGAAGGGAGAGAGACGATGGCCGTGTAAAAGTATTACTTTTTGTCAAAGGAAAAAGAATCATGGATGAACGAAAAAGTTAGGGACTCTCTGAGAGATGAAGGGAGAAAGGCAGCAAGGTTGGGGATGCGGGAAAGAATGAACAGGAAGAGTGTATGGGGCTGCAAGAATGTGGCAACGGAACGGAGGGGAAGTGGAGTGGCGGTTTTGCATAACGGTTCCAACCTTTCAAAATTTCGAAGTATCCCCTGGCCTCCTGGAGGAAAGAGGACTTAGAAACGGGTGGGCAAAAAATAAACAGCACCCTTAAGTTATGAATTGAAGAGCGAAAGACTAAGCGCCAAAAGACTGAGTCTATTTATACTTGTTTCCCTTTGGAGAAACAAAAGATAGGGGGAAATGTGCTTGTGTGGAAGATTTAAAAAAATTCTCAAAAAAGGCTCAAGAAAACGGCGAGAAACTTGAGAATCAGGGCGTAAATAATGAAACGTGAGTAAAATAAATACCTTCGACAGGAAATGGCTGAAAGGAAATGATGAAATGGGGAAAAAATTAAAATATAACAATGGGAAAATTTGGGAAGATTTCGATTGAAAAACGAAAAGGGATCGAAAATAAAGTCACTGTAGCGAAGAAAATCTGTAACTTCGGGATCTTGGCGATAGGGGAGGTCCAGTTTTCACGCCACTCATCACCAAAATAGATTTCTTCACCATGACGTGTCTTTTGCAAAAACTCAGAGGAAAAATAGTACCGGAATGATCTAATAACTGAGTTTTTGTGAAAAAATAACTTAAATACTTACTAAAAGACTTACAACACAAAAATCTGTTTTGAAAACATAAAAATTACGAAAAACGTTCCCTTAAATGTCGGAAAAAATAAAGGACTTCATTGATACTCAGTGTTAAAATACAGAAAGGTGAAATTTGACGCATATTTAGTATGCTAAATGCAGGTATATTGCATTAAAGTAAAGTAACCTGTAGATTGATTTAAAAATAATTGCTGGTGCCGAACATTTCAAGAGACATTATCTGTTTGCGCAGTTGCATATTTTATAAGGCGATTTAGAAAAAAATGAGGAAATTCCTTCAGGACAGCATGACATTTAAGAAACGTACGGAAAGAAAATCATAGGCAAGAAGTAAATATCAAACATCAAAACATTCTTTGGAAGAGATAAATACTCCAGGAAGAGAAAACCTTTTGAATGTGTACTCAGAAGGTATCGGTCATCAGTTAAAAGTTGATGTATTTTTTGTATAGCTAACAATCAATTCCAAACTTTGGGAACGAAAATTCCATTACCTTAAAGCTAAATATCGGGCGTAATGTTCAAAAATATTATAAAATTATAGGCTACGTGCAACACCCTTTAAATTCCTTACTCTTATTCCCTTCCCTCACCCCTTCATTTGTACACACAAAGTGAATAAAGTAAATATCATAACAGTTATAAGATACAATACAAAATATACTCATCTGACGGAAAAAGTGCAGAAAAAACGTCGATAACAGATGTAATTCATGGATATTTCATTATAGACGGGAAATTCGAACAAAAAGTAATTTTGCAATTTTGTTGGAGCATACTATATACGGAAGAACTTTATTCTTCCTTGGAGTAATATCAATCGAATTCCCGAAAAAGGATATTTTAGCAACACACAAGGACAGTCTCCCCTCGTACACGGTATTTTTAGCCTTATTCATGCTTGAAATGAAATAAAAAGACACAAGAAGGGCACGGGGTAAGTATGAAGGCATAAATGGGGAGGAAGTTTCCCGTTTGATGCAATGAAACTAATTGAAAGTAAAACAAAAGAAAACGATATTAAGGATATTTAGAGAAAAATTAAGCGAAACTTCAAATTTGTAAAAGCTAAGGTAAAGCAAGTGAAGCATGATATGCAAATGTTCCATAGTAAAAAATTAAATTGGAAAGAGTAGTAAGTACAATGGGAAAATAATGCGATAAGTCGAAAAGAAAGAACTCATATTCATGAAGAACTCTGAGCCATAATTACAAAGGACGGCATACGCAGCCACGATAAGACGCGGTGATTGATTGAAGTAGATAATTAGATATTACGAAAACATTTTCGACTAAAGAAATGCTTTGAGCACACCCAGATCCGAATCTTAATCAACTATCTCTAGTCAGGTGCGTTAAACAGTTATAAAATAATCCATATCAGTCGTTTTGATGTAACTATCAATTTTCTGAATGGAAAGTACGGTGGTATAAGTAACACACCCTACCTGCTAATAGGAGGACCTTGATTCAACGATGTCAAATGAATGCATCAAGAAAAAGGGGTTTCGTTTGCTGCAATATTTTAAGATATCATCAATCCATGTAACAGCTCGGCCTACCGTTGTCTGAGAAACGCTCCTTAAACCAACTGTGAATTCAAATTAAAGGAAAAATACAGGTTTTAACGGCACGGAAGAGACGTGGTGTGCAATTTCAACCATTAAGAAGAAGTTAAAAATTGAGGATAACAGTTAATTATATATGGGACGTATTTTTGCAGCAGATTCTCACACGCTAAAATGGAACAAAACGTATTTCGCTAAGTAAATGGCAAGCATAGGGTATTTATAATTAACCTAAAACGAGGAGAAAACACGAACCTTCAGACCTCTCGCGAAATCTTTTATGACTCCTACTTTGGGTCCCATGAGAAATTCTTCGCCCAAAATGCGTCCTCCTGTGAGAAGAAAGCTCAGCTGAATTTTCAGTGTTCTTTAAGAAAGATAAAGGGTATGTACATGCAGAGTAGAGCTTCATTGTTTTATTCTCGAAGTTTATCTCAGATTTATTAGACTATATCTTTGTATAGACTATAATTTTATTTCTTAGTGCAACTCGATCTTCAAGCTAAGGTAAAAATATAATCTAATTCAATAAATCGTCATCAATACCATGGTCAATGTCCATAACTCATAGAATTGGTTTAATGCAGCTCTCAGTTCCATTATTCTAACTACCTCACCAATCTTAATCTGATCATGTTTCTCCGTCTTCTAATAGGTTTTCCATTTATTCAATCCGCAGTCATTCTAACTTGTTCATGGCATTCAATTCGTCATCCTAAAAGTAATACCCATTTTATCCAAAGTATAAGTTCCAAAATTTTGTAAAACTCTGTTTCCATAAAAGAGTTTATCAAGAAAAAATATGTCGTTATCGGTAGAAAATAGTTAAGCAAGTGATAATATTTTTCTACCAATTACGATTATTAATGCGTCTATTGAAATAATTAAACTCTAAAATGGTTATACACTGTTAAAAATCTAATCTTACAAAAACTTAAGTTTAGTCTAGTAAATTAGAGTTGTACATCTTTAGGATTAGGTTAAATTAAATCATCGGTATTGTCATTCAAATATCCAAATTACCAGACGAAGAGATTAATCAAAGATAAATTTCAGTAACAAACCATTTAAAGTTAAAATAAATATCACTTGTTCATTATGTCGCAGAAAATGTTTTCTAAACCTCTTCAAGCTCCCACCTTCTTAGGTAATTAAAAACACGTCCCTTCATTAAGCAACAAACTTGACTTTCCTTTTTCTCATTATTTTTTAAAAGATCCAGCCTCGTTAAGCCTCAGTAAAATTGTAAAACAAAATAAGTAAATTGTATAGAAGAAAGGAAGGTAAGGTGGCTGCAGTAATCTCGGGTAAATTAAATAAATTTGATATCTCTTAATTTAGAATGGGATGAGCCAAATGTGAAGGGTGATAACATCTATAAAAAAATTCAGTACCATGTAACGGATTTCAGAAGTCTTCATGGAAATAAAATACAAAGAGGAAAATTAATGCATGAATAAAATGATAAATGGCTAGGAAATACAATACATAATGATCTAGGCGGGGACATCTTTCACGGAGAAATATAAGCAATAACGTTAATCAATAATTCAACGAACAATAGGGAATAAATATACTTCTCTATATAAAAAAGCTATTTCATTAGCATATTTCTACCACTTCATTTCCGATACATTTTCATCTGAAATCTCACGCTCTTCTAATGCCGATGAATGATATTGGTACATTAAAATTAATAATTTTCTTGGACATCGATATACATCTATGCTATCTAAGCTATACATCTAAGGATAGACATCTCAGATGTGCTAATTCTTCGAAGTATCAAAACTTGCTACAAGGGAATTGATTTCCTGCCACGTCTTGAATGTTAAACAAATAATTTCAATTAAATCTTTGATTTCTTGGTACACTTGTAGAGAAGTTTAAAGTTTGGTAATCGGAGCGAAAACGCAGAACACATAAACAACTATTTTTTCAGAGCTTGGCTACAAGAAATTCAAGGACAGGCTGGCCTGTATTCTGCTAAACGCTGAAACCAAATTAAACATGCTAACAAAAAACTTTTAAAATCGCATAAGCATGAAATTCTATATCCGAATCCACAAACCCACAATGACATCCAATACTTTACTTACTGAAAGGGTAACGGGCTGCGGTTTGGCCATGGCAAAAAAAGTGCTTAACGCAAGTTAGACTTTCCTTGTTTCAACACGGTTTTCACATTGCGTCTGACATAGTTGATATGGACTTTCTCTGCAATCAAAGTTTCGTAGGGGGAAAAGTTTCATACCTCCATTGGAAGGTCCACTCGCAAACCCTGAGGTGAGCACCTCCCCTGTGAGGGAGACTGTGAGATAAACATACCAATAGCAAACGATGAAAAATACATTCCGTCACGATGAACTTGCTTGGAGTAGATCACTTTCAGAAACAATTACAATGTCCAAAGTCCAGACTTCTGATTCATTCATCCAAGGTACGATGCCAAACGACCGTTTACTTCTAAGTAGCATGAGAACCTTTTCTTTGCCCAACATCATTTTTTCTCCATTTCATCGTAACTTCGACTTGCCGTCATGCTTTCTGGAAAAACTACTCCCTTCCTTCATCTAGCCTCTTACCTATCATCAGACCTTACTAAGTCTTCAACATCCCACTTCCTTTCAATATTTTCACCATCTAATTTCTCTGTATGTTTTGAATTTCCTTCAGCAACTTTCTCTATTTGTCCAATTCAAATGTGACGAATCAATTGTAATATTCGACTTTACATAATTTATTTTTAAAAATCTAACTCTGCTGAAGCAACCGGTTGGAATTTACATTCTAAGAAATTTTTGATGGCATATCAAGACGTAGATTTGATCAAAATAATCGTTTTGAAACAGAAAGAATAATCTTTTATCACAGTACGGGTGATTCAAGATTCAAGATGAATGTTTGAGAGAATTCCTACCGTGTGTGCATGTCCGAAAAAATTAATTGAATACATTTGCGATAAAACAGACGATCTTATAAATAAAGTATCCTGAACTGAAGGCGGCATTGAAAAGAAAATTACAAGCTGTACAAAAAAATTAACATTTCAATAAAGAAATAATGGCAGTCCCACACTTTGTGAGACCTTAAAATTTCATTTGTTTTAAGGAATCTACCCCAATTCACGGAGAAGAATGCGTCGACCGAAAACCTAAGCAAACAGTGAATTCACGCAAATCTAATACGACCTCACTTGGAAAGGGCTAAGAGAGGGGAATGGGTGGCAGGGGGGGAGGATGTGAAATTTAAATACCAAGGAGAGGAAATGAAATAACGTTTAAGAGGGATTACGCATAAATTTATGAGCGAAAGGCTAAAATTTAGAAGGGGTTGGGACGCAGTTCTCTCATGAAAATATGAGCGAGCCGCGAATAGTAAAGGTGAGGGAAGGATATGGCAGCAACCACGCTTCTTACAACTGCTAAGGTTGAAATCTAATTGATGGGACGAGGGAAAGAAGGGCACACAGAGGAGAAGGCGTGCCAGGCCTTTTGTCGGGGAAGCGATATATAAGGAAAGAAAGTACACCTGTGCCAGAGACGGACGGACGATCCTTTGGCATGGATCCTTGACAATATGTATCACTACGATGCGGGAACAGGAGGGATAATCAGAATAACGGCTGCAAAAGAAGCCATTGTACTGAATTTTGTGCTGTGCTGGGGGGATAGTCTTAACACTGAGTTAGAGTGAATCGATGTAAGCCCGAGAAAAAGAGCAGCCAGAAAAAGATAAGAAAGGAAATAACTCAAGGAGATGAGGATACCTTTAAATTGGAATATAGGTATTGACAGGGTCCAAAAAATAATTTGAGTTAAGAAAAGAAAACGTAGTGATATTCTTCACAATATGGTCGCAGAGATGTACTCGAAAAGAACTGAGTTGGCAGGGAAACAAAAAGGTAACACGAGCATAGTTAAGGCATAGAAAAAGACCTAGCTTAAACTTCAAAATATGTTATTACTGCAGTGTAGTATTAAAAACTTAGTGCAGAAGGAAGGTGAAAGAGGAAAATTTCGAATCCTTTTCTATATGAAAATAGAGGAGGATGAATAAAAAAAATTTGCTCACTCAAGAGAATATATGGGGCGTGGTAGTCCAGCGGTAGAGCGTTAGACTACTGAACAAAAGGCCTGAGTTCGATTCCAGGGAAAACCTCTCTGAGTACCCTCAGCTCCATCTAAGCTACGTGACTTTTCGGGCACTAGATATTCCTGGGAAACCATATCCGGTACAGGTAAAGGAACTGGCCTCACCACCCTGATGTCACGCGTCGTATAGGGCTTAGTACTGGGTGAACTCTAACAATGCCTACCAAACCGACCTTCGGGTTGATTAGTGCGTTTATTTTTTTGCTGAGGAAATAAAGCAATTCAATGAAGGAGCAGGCTAAACTACGGAGTGCTCATTCGAATAATAGCGATATGAAGAGATATTGAAATGCTTGAGAATGTCAGAGAGGTGGAAGTTAGGATAAGGAAAAAGGGGAATGAAATGAATAGACACATAGAATAGGTAGTTTGACGATAATAATGGTTTCAACATAAAGTCTTTGAGTAGCAAATAATTACCCTTAAGCACATGATGATTGAAAATAGTTAACAGCAGTAAACCAAATTAACATCAACGATACTTGGTAAATGGCATCGTGGCAACTCTCTACACTTTATAACAATAAGGCAGAGAGAAGAAATTAAATTAAAGAGATATTAAAATTCCCGCCATATGACGAACAAATGTTCATTCACATGGAAATAGTTATACGGATAAGGGATAGGAGCACATATAATAGACAAACTCAGGAGAGGTGAGGATGGCGGAATCGAGCATATCATGTGCATGCATAAATAATTATAGATCGTTTTAATTTCCCGGGCTGAACCATCACCAACTAGAACTAGATCCTTACCAATTTCCTCCCCTCTTAGATATATATATATATACACACACACACATACCCCAGTATGATAAAAGTCACATGTTCCACCATAGATTTTGTTACGCCAAATTTCCTTTCTTAAAGCGGTAATTGGAGGTCATAAACTACACCAGGTATAAAAGTTGGTCTATATTGGAAGTGTTTTGGACTAAAATAGTCAAAGCAGTAAGGGATATGGGAAAATGAATTATGCTCGGCAACGAAGCTTTCAAAGGAGGAGAGAATTGATGATAGGGATGTTGAATAAGGATGCTATCAAAAAGACTCGTTAAAACTTTGGTCTGGAGCGTGGTTGGAAACTGCCTAAGCGTGGTAGTTGAATCACGAAGAAAGGCGTAGGTTAAAAGCATTTGAAATGTGAGCGTGGTGAAAGATGGAAGAGGTGAAACAGATATGAAGTACAACAAACAAAGAATTAACAAGTACTGCGGGAGAGGAGGCATATGTTGGAAAAAAACCCAAAGTACACACTTTAAGTGTATGCTAAGCATTTTCATTGGAGACGATATGCTGAAGATAGTGATAGAGGGAAGGAGGTTAGGCAAGGGAGGTAGGAGGAGCAAAAGAATATGTCTGTTGGACAGAGTAATCTGATTCAGAAAGTATTTGGATTTGAAGAAGGGTTTATTGCGGTGTCGGGAGAAAGGATTTTTTTGTTAGGAGAGGCTATGAAACGTATCGGTGTTCAGGATTTGTGTTCATCCGAAGATTACCCCAACGGGTAGAATAAATAAAAATATGGTGAAAAACTGCCTTAGTTATTTGAGAAACACTAACATTCGTTTCTTCTTAGGCAATGTATATTTAAATCTGCCCAGGACTCTAGTCTCTCTTTAATTTAATGTTCTTAAGCAAAAGTTTAAATGTTTTGCAATAACTCTATACCTATGTTCTCAAAACCATCAAAAATACAAAAAATGCTTCATTCAAACTAAACTCTCTTCAACAGCAAAACATATTTCAAATAAATTCATAATAAAGATTAAGCCTTAATGCCATTCAAGGGTTCAGTCAAGTACAGGAAATAATATTTAATAGGGAAATAATACTAACAAATAATTTTCCTCATTCAGTGCTCTAGGAGAATGGCATGAACAAATTTGAGGAATAAATAACCGTTATATTAGTTAGTACATCCAAAAACGAGATGTATTTTTTCTCTTTTATCTGGGATACAACTCTCTACAAGATGAATTTAATTTTTTAACACAAAAGAACCTGCGAGATAAAATAAAGATAAAGACTAACCCGTGTTGTCGACGGCGAAACGATATGTTCAGTCCCGTACTTTCACCTCACCGCTTTCAATGATGTTTCAACTGTGTTAAAATACAAAAACATTCGAGGTAAAGTTTAGCCATTCTATTATAAATGGAATGTCTATGCAAAGACAGACTGGAGTGATGTTTATTTTCGTTATGCGGAGAACCAAAAGAGCAAAACAGGAGTTTGGATAGGAAGGAGACCAGGAGGAAAGAGAAGGCAATAAGATAGTGGGAGTTGGTTTGACAGAAACAGCGTCGGATGAAGTAGATGGATACGAAGGAAAGCTCGCATTATCCGAGACAGGATGACTGAGGGGGCCGGGAGAATAAAGGGAGCAACTGACGTCGTCCGAGGGTGGGGTTAGTCCTGTAGGGAAGCAAATCTCCGATCCGAGAAGAAGCAATGTGAGGAAGTGAGCATTCCAAACAACGGATGAAGGGAAATAAGTGTCAAGGGAGGAAATGAAGAGCCTATGGTCAGAAATTCCCCCGAGAGACACCTCTTAGCGAGAAAATCACGTAGCATTGTATCAAGCAAAGGAAGTTGCCGTAAGGATGAGGATTCGAGCATGAATTATGGTGAATGTCTGCCGCCAAAACGTTTCTTTTAGAGGGCGGAAAACGCGACATGGCCAAATTGCTCCACCATAAGCGCCAGGGAAAGGAAAACGGCAATAATGAAGTAAAACGCGGAGAGCATTACAATACTGCTTTATGGAGATGATAACGATATTCCACGGAACTTTTTTAATCCATATCCATGGAAATCAAGCCCGCTTTTGTGCATTAAAGCTCAGTTTTCAATAAAGATGCGTACGAGAAGAAGAATAAAGAGGTTAAATGGCACTTTTTTAGGGAAAAATTTCCCTTAAAAATCCCGAAAAAAACAAGAGAAAAAGGGGGAAATTATTTTTTTCAAAAGTTTTACCCACAGACAGGGGAAGGAGCTCATAGACGTGTACGAGAATAAAAGTATGCGGTGACAAAAAGGAAAGGAACTTCAGGACGGAGACAGCGAGGGAAAGAAGAAGAATGGAGATGAACAAAGAACGAGATAGGGAGAAATGGGCAACATTCAAAGCAGGAAGAAATGAAAGCATAATCAAAAAAGTTTTCCGAGGGAGGAAAATGTGGCCGTGTAAAAGCTGATAAGGGGGAAAGGGAGGAGAAGGTGGTTGGGGGGTAGGAGAAATCAACAGGGGAAACGAAGGGGGAGCGACATAAAATGAGAGCACGGAAGGGGAAATCAGAGAAGGTAGAGGAGAGAATATATTTGAAGAGAGGTGGGCGGGGAGAGAGAGATCACATAAACAGTTGAGCCGTTGGCCCGTGAAAAAAGGTTCACTCCGTAATGAAAGGAGTTTGAAAGGGGGCGGAAATGTAAATGCCGAGGAAGGAATGCGTCCGTAGGTAGCCAAAAATGTTGAGAAGACGAGAGAGACAGAGAGATGGAGGGACAAGATTGGTGCTAAACATGTATAAGAGACGATTACCTTCAGGTGAAGGTGGGAGAGGGGGTCAAGAAATGCAAGTAATTGGGACAAAAGATTGCTGGTTAGGAGAGCGACGGGGGCTCTGGATCCCTTCGGGCGTTTCAGGGAAAGAAAAGGATAACGGTTAAAAAAAGGGGGAAAATATAAAAAGAATCGAGCAGGTGTGCATGATGTAGCCGGCGCCAGGGAGGTGAAGAAATTAAAGAAAGGCGGAATAAGAGAGGGGAGACAGAATTTTCCGCATCGTTGACGAGGTAACAAGAGAATTGAAATTCACAAGAATCATATTAAAATTTCAATTAAAATTATATCTAACTGAAAGGGAGAAAAATCATTAGAGCCGTAGACTTAACAAAGGATATTTAGGGAATTGTGACAACTTTTCCCATTTCTTTATAGGAAGTTCCTAGACTCTTCTCGAACAGAAAGACCCAATATGATATTTTTACAAATTAAATTACACTCAATGATTAGTCATTTGATTTACGCAGAAGTAAATAATCTAAAGGAGCTTTTTCACATGTACCCAAAAATGTTACGGATCAAATAAATAATACTTTAATAAAAGGAAAGAATTTGACATCGAAGAAATACATTGTTTCTTCTAACATAAGGATACTACTCCTATAATATCATTGCGCAATGCGCAGCTGCGATAAGGATACTACATACTATAGCTATAAATACAATAGCGATATCATAATGGTTGCACAAAAACGCAATTGTATTATTCTATAGGTTGCTAAATTTGAAATCCTATAAAAATATCATGATTTTTGTACCCATCATGATACTCTACCCGAGGACTAAAACCTTAACTTCGTGGAAGGGCTTGAGCGCTCTGATGACTCCTAGAGCTGTACTGGCGAGAGAAATGATAATTGCTCCCATTAGGGTCACCCATTTCTAACAGGTCGACGGGTGAGAGGCAGACGAAAGGTAATCTTTGCAGTGTCTGTTCTTTCAGTGAGATGCCTGCAAAGGTATTTAACCCTAGCTGGGAACATTTAATTGATGGTGTCACATTAAAAACGCTATTGACGAAGGCAACGGGAAACCAACTCAATTATTTGCCCCACGAAACTATGATGAACACAAAGATAAATATGAGCCATGGAAACTACAAGACCCTAGCCGTGTGCCGTGACCTGCAGCGGGAGAGACAAGGCTTCTGCGGTCGTCGTCTCACTTAATTCTAGCATAGGGAAATCGTCAGCACCAACACAGAAGAAACAGAGAACCAAATCTGTTAAATAGGAGCTTGGAATGCCAGGACGATGTTGAGGACAGAGAGTTACAAAATATAAAGCGTGAGAGGGTGAGGGGAAGTACATGTACGGATGTTTTAGTCTGCAAGGTGATATGGTAGGATAGTGGAATCACTGGAGAGATGGTTTTACGGTAATATACAAGGGAGGGGACTAGACCGCGGAGAGAAAGTAACAGAATTTTGCATGAGACGATTAAATCGTTACGAACACTTGATTTAAGGATCAAAACAACAGAAGGTACTCATGAAACATGCCCTGGGACTCGGAGAGATATCAGTTAGATTATACTATGGTCAGGCATAGATTTAGGAACCGCGTGATTAATTCGAACAATTTTCCGAGAACCGATACGGAATCAGATGATAATTTAATACTAATAAGTGTAACGTCTCGAATCAGAGGTTCAAACGGGAGAGACAGGTGAAGATATTGAAAATAGAGAATATAAGTGGAATTGGAATATAGATGCCTTAACCCGGACAAAAATAGTAAGTACCAGGCGAAAATAGAAAATTGCAAGAGTAAGAGATTCAGGTACAATAGGAGAAATTTTGGAATGTATATAAAGGGATATCGAAAGACGTAAAGGAAACTATAGGAAAAGCAAATAAGGAAAAGGGCAGAAAGCCTGGGTTAAAGACAAGATGATTATGAAAAAAGATGGGAGAAAGAGCAGTAAAAACCTAAACAAAGAATTATGTTAGAGAAAGTACAAAGAGAGAATAAAGTGAGGTCGGAAACAAAGACGGCAGAGGTAGTGTGGTGAAGAACGTAGTGCGGGGCTATGGAGACCTTGCAATGAAATGGTGCCCTGTTCAGGAAGTGAAAGTTCTATCAGGAATTAGGGAAGAAAAATGGGTGAACGGTAACATAGGAAAGGCAGCAAAGTTATTAACTGGCTTAAGAAAGCTCCAACAGAGATCTGAGAAATATTTCGGATCTTTACATATAATAAGGATATTAAGCCAGCAATTTAAGAAGTAGGATGAGATTAGGGCCTAGATGGGGATAAATTGGGTCCAGGAATACTTGACTGCAACATAGAAAGGGAATTTAAGGAATTGAAATCAAATATGGCTGTAGGGATAGTTAACTTTGGAACTAATCAAGATTCTAAGAAAAAGTGGAAAGTTAATCCGCATCATTAATAATGGAAAACTTTGGCCGGAAGATTTTTCCTATTCCATGAACGGGAAAGTCAGCCGTATGTTAGGAATTTGGAACAATATGTTTGATTTCGTCCAAATCTAAGGGGGTACGTAGAATTATTAAAAGAGTAAGACACGACTAAGTATTGATGAGATCACTAATGGAAAGGAACATACAATATATTTAGAATGTATTTGTTTGTTTTGTAGATTTCGATAGAGTAAGAGGGCAGAATAGAAGGTAAAATTAATTAATACATTACATAAGATGTAATTAGATTGAAGGGATAAGCGACTTACCCACAACCTGTACATGTCTCAGACTGCTCAGGTACGAGTGGTGGATGGAGGTTCGGGATGGGTAGTGCTAGGCAGGGGAATAAGAGAGGGATCATCACTATCACCTGTTCTGGTTGGAATTTTCTATTTAAGAGTACCACGTTCCAACAGGGCAGTGATAAAAAGGCGAAAAGAACAAAATACCAAACGCAGTAACATTCACAATACTGACATTCTAAATTATGAGAGGGAAGGAAAGCGAAGAAGTGAGTCTTTAAAATAGTTTCACAATTGAAATTGACTGAAGAGTGCACAGGTAACGGAGGAGAGCATCCATAAAACGATTTTCTATTCGTATTCGTATAAAACGATATACTAAGGGCAAAATAGGATCTTTTAAACGTCCGCAATTGAGAAGGTCTCTTTGTACAATAAAAATTCTATATAAAAGGCTTCAATCAATCCAAACATTTACACACATTCTGAAAGGATAAATTCCTATGAACTATGGTATTAAAGCCAACTTCATTGAGAAGGTATTTGAAAAATAATGAAAAATAACGGGCCAGCGGCCCGGTGAGTCTTTCATCGGAGATACTTTGACAAAACTTTTTATAGGAAAGTGGACCGCAGGAAACAGTAATTCTTAGATGATGGCCAATTTGGGTTTCAAAAATCAGAGGGCACAGAAGAAACCATTTTAGCCTTTAAGCTACTTACAGAAAAGATGATGGGAAATGCCAATTCCCGTCCAGGATAAGTTGATTTGAAGAAAATATTCGATAATTTTGAACGAAAGATATGGGTTCTTATTCTGAAGCACATATTAAGTGCTTTAAAAGATCTGAATATACATATCAAGCAAGAAAAAAGTTCAACTGACAGTAATTGTGCACTCAGGAGAAGGGAAGCAACAGAGGCAATTTTAGGATTAAGTCAAGACTCTACTTTTTCAGTCGTCTGCGACAAATGTTACAACAATAAATAGTAAATGAGCCCTACTAGAAACGTAGTTTGAGATGAAATATTATAACGCTGACATTTGCGAATGATTTAAATGCAATGACAGAAAAAGAAGGATTATGGCGGGAAATTTTAGATTTTTTAGAGTCAGTTATAAAAAAAATTCAACTTGTTGACAAAAGCAAACAAAAATTATGACATGCCACAGTGACAAAAGGTATTACATATAAAAAGCTGTATGAATGAGAATATAAACTTTTGAGGAAATGGAAGGTTATTTCATTCAGGAAATAGGAGCGCAAATCTGGAGGAAATATGTAGTAATATAATAATTCTTCAAGTAACATGAAATTCAACATGAATAAAGGTCTACAGAACAAAAGTAAATGTTAAAATAAGAAAACGTTTCCGCAAAATCTACCTTGTAAAATCTATCTAATCTATCTTGTAGAATCCCTCACCTAAGGATGGGTGAAATTGACAGGGTGAAAATTAAAAGAAACAGTAAACATGATACCGCGCATAAGGAACATGATATGAACGAGTCAGTAACCTACGAATAAGTTCTAGGAAGTGAAATATTTGGAAAATACGGGATAAACGAAGGGAAAAGTTCACAAAAGATTATGAAGAATTACTCGAAGTATTTCTGAAAGACTGACTGAACGGTAGGAATAAAAACTAGCACATTTAATTCCACTCGTGAAATATATCACGGAAAAAATGAGCACAGGAAAACTTTAATATTATTATTATTCTTGGTAGTCTTATATTTAGAAGTGTGTTTTAAATGAATTGTAAGCAACGATTACGATTTGAGACTGAATTGGAATCAAATAAAGTAGAGTCGATTCAATTCAAGTAGTTACAATCAAGTCAGTCTTGATATTTTGAGAAATAAAAATATAACATGCTAACGATTATATGACCATTAAGATACTTACTCTGACAAACTCATACATTTTAATAAGCATACGAGAATATTTTTTAGTTTCGAGGCCATTCCTCGGAAAGTTCGAATTGATCATGATGAATGACTTTTTTAATGCACTATGGAATTTTCGTTATCCTTCTCCACAACATCATCGAGAAAGCCAATCAAGAAAGTGAACGAAGCAAATCAAAGGGTAGGACGATAAAATGGAGAACAAAAAACGCCAAAATGGGACAAAGCAAATCGATCATCCCGCAGAAATTTTTCCCGCTTGAGTTCAACGTTTTCCCTCACCCAATCAGAAACCCAAAGGTCTTGATGCGCAATATCTGGCCTCAACCTCTTTCTGCCCATTTCCATTTTATTCCGGTCTACCACCGGACCAAGCTTTGATCCCTACCCAACGAAGATGCTTCCCTCTACGCCATAAGTTCCAAAGTCCCTGTCTCTCGCTCCCTAGCGCCGCACTCCTTCCTACCTCTTCGCCTCCAAAGAACTCACCGCCACGTCTCCCCCTCGCCCGCCTCCAACTCCTTCCACGGCGCACTACGCCTCTTCGTTTCAATCTCCTCCTATAATATTATCCGTGCCATTTACCATTTAGTTTTGTTTTACCCATTTCCGCCGCCAGTTCCCAGCGGTCCATTCAAGCCAACACCCCGGCTCACACCGTTACATTATCCACGTCCATACTTCACCAACTACTGCCCCACTCCCTTTTCCCTCCCTGCGAGCAACTCCGAGGAAAGCACTCTCAGCACAGAATATGGCGAATGTTGGTCGCAGATTACAAGAAAGGTATTACTGCTCTGGTTTTGTAAGCAGAATACTCACAAGACACGCAGTAGACATTCATACCTGTCTTGCGATATCGGGCAAAACTGTAACTATTTATAAAGTTAATTATTCAACTGACTTTAATTCAAAATTTAATAATAAATTTTTGTATTTAAAAACTATTTCGTAATTGTCTTGATACAAAGTAAAAGAAAAATCCCATATAAGGAATAAGGCTTTAATATAGCAGAATCGTAAACACTTTCAGACAGGAAAAATAATAGATTGTGCAATCACCAAAAGAAGATAGAAAGAAAGATAAAATCATCATAAGCAAACCATGGAAAGAATTCACCAAGGCTAATAGATTCGAATCCACAGCTTTAGTAACCTACTCGTGGATACACCAATGCGAAATCATTTAGGAAATTTCAGACAAGTTAAATTTCCATTTCCAGCTTCCGTGAAACTCAAGAACGGTTAAATGTTTTGAGATGAGTTAACCACGATTTCAAGAAACCATCCACGCCTAGAGCTACAAAGGTAATGGAATTTCGTACTTCTGGAACTCGTCTGCTATTTATTGATCTATCAATCTCGGTTTCGAAGACTGAACGATCCGCCTTTCACGGTATCCATTCATCACGACCCTCTAACCTTATTCCAAGGGTCAGCTTCTCAGTATTTCCTCCCCAAGACTATATTCATTCCCGATTTCCCACTTCCATTCGCAATCCTCCTTTCTCCTCTCCGCTCTCCTCCCTTCTCTCCTCTCATGACCATGCCGCCCGCCGAAACTTAACGCACCTTTTCCCTCATCTAATCCTACCTTCGGTTCGGGTAGGCCGCGTTGGACCTCCCTTAAAAGGAACAGATTTTTGCCGCCCCTCGCCCTTGCTTGCTCGCACCCGTCGCTTTGCTGCCGCAGGCTATCTTTGACCAAGCCTAACTTTTATCCGCTGAATCCATATTAGAAGGATGCGAACGGCTTTGAGTTTGATCCCTTCCTTAAGGGGCAGTCATTCTCCGCTTCTCCTTTCTCGATATGGCTTCTTCATTGCTGTGTTTCTCTCTCTAAAGAGGATAGTTCCAGTTCTCTGGTGCTTGTATATCTAATTAATGTTACCTGGAGGTGCATAAAAATACAGGCTTTATACCCTTACTTTTCCCTATTCGTGAGTGCAATGACTCAACGATCACTGATACTGGATCATATTTCATAAATAAATTGTTAAGTGGACCTAGCATTATAAGAATCAAACAGATAGTTAATATAATGATCACGAAAGGTCAGCATTTGATAAGGTGCGCCAAAATGCTTTAGCAAAAAAACCTTGAGTAAAGTTCCACCGTTAATTATCACAATTTGTGATAAGCGATTTAAGTGATTTTCATTGCCCCAATCGTTTAATCGCCTCAGGGTTCATAAAATTTGCATAATAATTAGGAACACTCAGGAAAAAACCTCAAAATAGCCTACGTTTAAGGTACGATAACGATAGAAAAAAACCCACACTGGGACGAGAATAGAATGGCGGCCTTGGAAATAGTTAGTAAACATAAACCGTTCTGAAAGCCATAGCTGTGCTCACGGTCGCCGGATTACTGCCTTACAACTTTGTTTGCAATTTACATTTCCTGCAAGCGCTTAATAGTTAAATTATGATTGACACAGTTTCGGATTACTTATTCCCGTGAATTCCGCTTAGAGTTTTAAATAAGGGAAATAATACTATCAAAACAATTTTACAAACTAAGCATTCTTTCAAAAAACCCTTTTAGAAGTAATCTGATATAACAATAAGAAGTTTACCACGACAACACTTCAAGAAATTGCTATATTACGAAGAAATGGGAGACTTTTATTTGGGATTAGTTTGATACAAAAACTTAGGAATTGTTCGTCAATTCGCAGAATGCCCGACCTTAAAAAGTTTGAATTTCTAGACGTCAACGATTATTTTATGGTCCTTCAGTTGGAATAGTGTGTTTTCCTTGAATTGATTGATTGCAAGGTTGCCCATGGAAAACTAAAAGGAAAAAACATTAAGACCTTCAAGGAAGCATCAAAACCCCGTCGTTGACTCAGAAATAAAATCGCCGTGCAAATAAACTGGTTAAGTGGATACCGTGAGAACCTGAATGGGATAATTTACGATCCTAACTATAATTTGAGGAGAGAGAATATATTTAGTTTGAGATGAATTCCTTTGCTTATTTTTGCGAATTAACTTCTGATACCATCTAAGTTTGCCCTGCTCAAACCAGCACTCAAGAGCTGAGTTCCTGGAGCTAACGTATGTCACAAGCGTTCATCAGCCTGCAAGGAAATTAATACCACAGGAATACAACAGTGACCGACTAAATGCATAACTTCCAGGAAACAACCCGCATCTGCTGTGCATTCCAATTTCCAGGTCCTCGTACGGAAGGCCTGTTGCGATGGAAGCAATAATAAAACTGTCCAGAAAAGGAAATCGCAACAGCGAATAATGTCATCCCTATATTATCCGTCAAGTTCATACGAAACTTTTTGAATTTAATTACGCGTCGATGACGTCACACAACGAAGCCGATTAGTTTCGAGGTAGAGTGATGGAAATGTTACTGAGTAAGAAGAGTTCGACGAGAAATATGCAGGGGACCGGAAATTAAGCCGGAACTAGGAGAAATAAGTACATCACATAATTAGGTTCACAAATTATTTTAATTAGAAACATATCTAATATAATGCATAATTGTGTTGCAAGCATGTAAGCTTACTTGACGGGGTGAAAGTTATGTTTAACGATGCTGTTTCCATTTTCCATTAACGAGCCACTATAGACAAGAATTCGCAGTTCATCAGTATTTTACTAAAATAATGTCTCAAAATATCCCAATTACCTACCCCTGTTTTTTCCTTCTTAGCTCATACAATATGAGATCTGATTGCAAAAATGTATTGTTTATTGCAGTTCAAATGCGACGCAGAGTTATAAAGTATCTTGGATATTGTATGAAATTATAAGAACTCCAGAAGACATTGTCATGACTGAAATATATGTAAATATCAACTAGTGCAGAAATATCATACCTTGTATGTGTCCACTACACTAACAATAGTGAAATAAAACAACTCTGTACTTCTACATAGATAATAAATTTTCGCGTCGTAGTTTTCGTCTCTGTGCGACATCTAACACGATACTCAATGTTCCTAGTCCTTTGTAACGACCTGTAAGAGGGGTGGGGCAATTTTAAGATTTAGTCGACACAGAAGCGACCCTTCGGAAACGACCAAAATTTACCAGCGCTTGCTCTTCTAAGACAGAGCGTCGAAAAATTCGTCGACGGTTTTCACAGTCGATTGAATTACGTGTGAAAAATTACGGCAACTGTCGCTGTAAATCAATCAGCCGCCTGTTAGCTTGTTTTCAAATTATTTACAGAGGAATGGTAGCGAATGAAGAGTTGACGAGGCATGTAGATGTGTACTTACATTAGTGACATCCGTAAATAAGACGACACATACAATCTACTCACATAATATCTTAAAAGGTACTTCGCAATAGGAAGCAAATGTATTTTGACAAGTAAATCAAAATATTGAGTGAGAGTACAGCAATCCTTTTGTGATAATTTTCAGATAATATGCTTTTAATACGATTACAAATTGGTGAACATCCATGCTAAAGATAATGCCGCCAAATGCTGCGTTCTCAAGTAGAAGGTTTCTTGATTCAATAAATCATTAATATTAGAAGAAACTCCTTTCAGTGTTGATTAACGAAGGCATATTATAACTCCGGTGATAGAAACACTAGTGCACATCAGTGGTAGTACTCCAGTATTGCGTTGTCTGATTATGTTCAATGATAAGCATCTACATTGGTAGTGACGGCTTTCTCTACACTTTTAGGTTTTATCAATCGCTAGGGTATTGGGCAAATACAATATTTATCAACTGTTCCTGAAATAAATACTAAGGCTTTCTGTTGATTAAAGTGGTTCTCCTAACTTCCCTCTTCAAAAGTACTCTTAATACATTCATCGAATGTATTTGGTGATGGGTTAGATGGAATAATGGACTATCACAGTCTCAATCTCGCCTAAATAAAGCCTATTCAGTGTTATTTATACAAGTATATTGTTTACAATAATATATGTTTGTGCGATTTGAAAGTGTAACCAGAGTTTCGGTTGCCAATATAATTCGGTATTCCTTGATAAATGAAAATTATTTCTAGATACCTACTGAAATAATCTTTAGGAGTAATGTAAGTATTTAGATTGATAAGTATATTATAAGAATATGACCGAAGGTATTCCAAGACGAATATCTTACATAAGAATATTTGTTCGAATTAAAAACATTTAATATAATATTACGTATATTTTGTACAATTTACAATGATTTCAAAATAAAAAACGGGAGCATTTTGTACTTCCCGAGTCGTGTTGTCAAGGTATATGGCAAACGTCCAAATAATTCGATTTCTTCACAAGAATAGTGGGAAATATAGTCATAAAAAAACTGAGTCCGATAAACAAAGGAAAATTTTTGTTTACAATGGAAACAGATTTGACTATATTACCATTTGGCGGGAAATTTTAGTCAACAAATGAGTTTTGAGTCATGGTCTGTTTGGAAAGACAACTTAATAGTCGACACCTTTTGGCGAAGATGGTCAACAAAAAGCATTTGAGAATAGAAAAAGTCGACGGAGATCGCGGTATTGCTTTCGAAATGAAAATGTTTGCTTGGCGATCGTTCACATAAACCTTAGAATTATCCTGTGGAAGTAGACGCACAGCGATGGCACGTAGCCCGCGCAAACTTATAGTGTATTTGGAATTTATGATTTGATTCCTTTAACCGATTCCACGAAGTTACCCCTGGAACAGTCTCTTACATGAACAATAACGCTATTTACATCCCGACCTGGATATTTTGGTGGACAGTATGTACCATGTATAATCCAAAAGGGATCTGTTGGGTACGAATTCCAATTTAATTTGTAGAATTAAATGGTTTTGTTTTGAATGTGGTGGTTTCATTAAATAAAAACGCACTTAATGTACGACTATTCTGATACCATTGCAACTATTAGATTTAAACATTTTCCGTCGACTGGTAATTATTGGTACGACAGGTAATTCAATGGGCCAAACACTAAATAAAAGTCATTGACAAACGAAGGGAAATATAAACGTATTAAAACGATAAAAAAGGAATTTACAAGAGAAACATTATTTAAACTGAGATTTCAATCCTTTAGATCATTAACATTGCCCCACATAGGATGGGATTTATAGACGATAAATCTTCAAGAATTATTTCTTTTTAGCTCGAGTAAAACCCCAAAAAATACTCCTCGAAATTACACTTCAAGCTCTTTTACACATAACAATGCACCAACTGAGACGGTGAACTAAATCGGAGTAAATCTTCTGCTATCCAGACGTAAAAAAAACTCCCACAAAAACCGAAAGTCGATGCAAGGAGAGCCATTCGTTTAAGGACTAAAAGCAATCCGATGTAATAAGAAAATCATATAATCTGTAGAACAAAAATAAAAAAAAGGAGTTCAAATTAATCACAGGCTAGGATTGGATTTAAAGCGGCACTATATACCGAAATATCAGCGAGGGCCCACGCGCTAACATACGCGCAAGCACATACACACATGCGCTCACTCCAAAGCACAAAGTGATTTCCCCGGCCCAGAACCGTAAATAAAGCGCCACACTCAGTTCCAATTCCGATTACAGTAGGGCTGGTGAGAGAGAGGGAGGGAGCTGTAGGGCGAGGAAGGAAGGAAAGGGGAAACAAGGGGAGTGGGATCGGTTCCAGAATGAATCACGCCTTTCCGGATACAACAGTATCACTAGCGCTAATACAAATGTCTTTTCCAGCATCACCCTCATCGACCTCTCCGCTAGCTTCTCCGACTTACTCGCTGCCTTTCCCTTACCCTTCAACCAAGATCCCTCCCCCACTTATCCTCCCACACCACTTCCCCAGTTACACCCTAGGCCAACCTCTTTCGATAGCTCACCCATTTCATTCTTTCGCCCCCAGCCCTCCCTTTCTTTTCTCCTCCAGGATCGTATTTTGTACCCTTTTTTATTATAGCTCTGGAAAAGTCCCTTTCCCGTTTCGTTAAAACCGCACGTATTCTATTATTTACACCACCTTTTGCACACGTGATGCCTCAAAATAGATCTTTGAACTCGCACGAATAGATGATTGATCATATTAAAAAACAAAGTAAATATATATGTAAAACGAGTGTAATTGCGTGTATGGGTATGTATATATACACGTACAATTATATGTAAGTATAGATTATGTAAAAGCACTTACGAGAGCAATAAAACATTTATACACCACAATAGAACACAAAAATAAAATAGATAAAACGTAAAAGAACACTCTCACATAAGAAAGTTTAAGCATTTGGCCATCCCTGAAGTCTTCTTCAGCTCTGACCTGAAGAAGGTCGAATGCTTTAACTTTCTTAATTGTGAGTGTTCTGTTATATGTTTGCTATCATATTCTTTGTTCTATCGCACCGTCCTGGTGTTTTATATATACATACATACATACATAAATACACACATACACATATATATATATATATATATATATATACAGCCGATATGTAGACATATAAATACACACATATTTGTATATATACATACTCGTATAGCGCTATAAAATTATAGAAACATAGATAGAATGTAAAAGGACAAATGTGCATGCAGAAGGCTAACACATAAACACAAACTTCATCCTATCGAATCAATTCGATATTTACACAATATGGAATCCCTGTCTGGCAGATAAACATTTCTGGCCGAAAGATATTTTAGCTAACATACACTAACTATTGCTTTACTACTAACTATTGCTTTACTTCTAAATATGTGCATAACAATGATCCAGGAATGAACAGTCTGACTTCCTGTGTTAAGCTGTGTCATTTTTTAATTTTACTTTTACATTTTGCAACGTTCAAGGATTTAAAATAGATACTTTTACACTAATCTAAATTAAATATATTTTTCATTCTATTCACCAAATCATAAGAGGCAATATTATTATGCATAGTATACTCCTAAATTTTCTCAAGACGAAATAAATGGTTCAGTTTAAACCATTATTTCCTGATAACTTAAATGATTTCGACTTACCATTAGGCATATAGACCGGGAGCCCTACTAGCACAACATTGAACAATCTTCGCATATTTTCAGCGATCTGTTATGACGTAAATGCGTTAAATTTTTTTTATCGGGAGCCAAAATGCAAATGAAGCATTAAAAACATGGATAATTATTGTTTTATTTGGCGGTACCTCGGATCTTTTTAGTAGGCACACTGTAAAAATTCACTATGCTACAACATGATATGAACAGAGGAATGAACTTCTGAAGCTCCCTTCATATCTAGCTCTGCTTCTCCCATAGTGTAAGTACATAGACTCAATTTTCAATAAAAAAAAGATGAGAAGATAGAGTCTGGGGAAATAGATCTTAGGAAACCTGAAGGGAATTTTTTTTAACTAGGTCTGAAAGAGCGCGTCAGGATTATATAAAATTTGCGTGACGAAAACCAAGCATTTTTAAAATTTTCCTGAGGAAGCTAAAAACGGTAAAGGTACACTCGATTAGATAAAGGCAATCATGATTACCACAATAATGAATCGTAGTCTGAATCGAAAAATGGATGCTTAAAGTACGCCTGGGATGATTAATAAACATCATTGTTCTGTCTGCAACATTCGTTTACCTTACACATTTGCCAAGCAAGAACACAATGAATATTCACCCGATTAGATGTTTGTTCGCAATAAACTACTCATTGAATAATTCAATTGCCTTTACCAAGTCTCTCTGTGAGTGCTCGGAGCTGAACTCGACTCTAAGAGAAAATGCATCTCGTCAAGGGCGCCAGATTGAGGGATCCGAAGAAGCGGAATCGAAAATGTAATTACCATTCCTTTCCGCTCTTCCCTTTCACTTCTCCGTTTTGTTTATCCTTCCTCAATACCACTTACCCTCCAACTCTTTTTTAGTCTATCGGTTTATCCCTTATTCCTATTGATGACGCCATTAAACCCTCCCTCTTTCCAACCCGCGTCGTGCGCAGAAAAATGACCACGGTTCGAAGTCGGAAAAACGAATTAGAAAAATGCAACTTGGAACGGAAGATAGGGTGGGGGAGAGAGAGACAGGGAGAGAATGAAATGGAGTGGTCCCGTCGGGTTACACCGTCCCTCCGCCTGTCTCGCATGACATCTCAATGCTTAAACACTCCATCTTACTGTTAGCAATGTGCCTGGCTGATTGTGCGTGAGTGCGAAGCAACGAGCTCAGACTCGTTTGAGTGGCTGGGAAGAAAGTGGAGCCACGCCTGACAGCGGATGATATAAGGAAAAGGTGAAGATGTTTTCCGTTTACAGGGACGAATGGAACGAGGGCAAGGCTTCTAAAGAGGGAGAAGATGTTGAAGAGAGGCAAAGCGATGGGTGAGAAGTAATGAGAGGACTCGATAATTGCTTTATGGGATGCCAATTATATCCAAATTTATTATTTTGCTTCTCCATTACTCCCTACTCGATTATATTTTCTCCTTCCCTTGCCTATGCTTTTTATTAGATAAACGACGTTATATTTTCCAAACTTACACTAATGCGATCTTCAAAATTAAACTTTATGTGATCGAACATCCTCACTCCTTTCCTCAGATTAAACTAGTCAATCTTCCTCTGAGAGATGGTTCGGTGGCAATGTTACTGGTTTCTCACCCCGGCGGTTCAAATCCCGGGGGCGTCGAATATTTTTCAGTGGTATCCCGATCCCACCTTGAGATGCTTTGTGGAGGGTACTTTGAGTGAGTATGCCGTCCGTCGGATGGGGCGTTAAGCTGCGGACCCCTTGGCTCCTTTCGACAAGAGTAGGCTAATGCCGACGCCGGGTTTCTCTCCACCCTTTATCTTTTCCTGTCCGTCCCTAATGGCGCAAATGACCTTAGCTGTCAGTCACCTTTCCTAAATACTACTACTATTGTACTAACACATACACACGGTATATACTTAATATACAGTATATGCATACACAATATATATGCATACACACGGCAGTTATTGTACCATACCTGGACAATGTACTCCGAAATCCGAAGATGGTACTCCTGGCGGCGTCATCTGAAATGAAAAATGAGTTCCCATTAGTCAGATATACGAGAGTGCACTTGTTTCATACTTTACAAGAGACTGGCTGTGAAAAATTTCATGCAACGTAATTTACTTATTCAAATAGCATATATTATCTTTAGCAACTGAACGCCTCTTTCTAGCATGGCCATCAGTTTCAAACCCAATTTGGCATATATTTAAAAACACGAAATGGGAATTTTTTTATTCGCAGAATTTTAAAAACCAATTCAAATTATGACTTTAATAATATCAATATTTTAGAGATCATTGAACTAAACACAAGGTCTCGCATATACCCTAATATAAAAACTTCAATCGCCGAGCTGTATCTATCAGTGACTTAAAAAATACTACATGAAATACTAAATTAAATATATCTACTGATAAACAAGAAAATATGAACCAGACATTAAACCCATAAGGGTGATTCTCGGAATAACTTAAACGTGGTGTACACGTCATAAATGTCCTTAGCGGTAAGTCGTCAAAGATAGTTGTAAGTTCAAACTACTAGTAGCAATCAAGATAAATTTTTTTGAAAAATGCTAGTCGATGATCAAAGTCGTATCGGCTTAACAGAAAGGCTATGCTTTTCTTGAGCATGTGCGGAAATGCCGCTTATGTACTATAAAAATTGATAAGGCTGAAATAACTTGATTCATTGGAATATAAGGCATAAAAATGAGTAGAAGTGGTAGAAGATAAAATTTGCCAAAGTTATCGCCCGGTAAAATTGAGGCTGATGGGCCAGAATATATGACTAACTTTCAAATTAATATTATCGCAGTCCACAACTCGCATTCTCGGAGTATGAAGTGCTGAAATTCAGCACTCCATGAGTTACTTTGGCCAGCTCATCCAAAACATGAACTATTGAAATACATGTTGAAAAAATAATGAAAAACCTTTGTTACCGTAATATAGTTGAAGGTTTTACGTCCTTCAGTAATTTATTCTACATTCATAGAGATTGAGTTTCTAACAAAAGTTAGCGTTAGGTCGAGTTTCGATGAGCTGCCTACTAGTTCAATCATTTCATTGGGACCGGAAGTAGGAAAATAATTAGAGTGGCCTAAAATAAATCCATCAAATAATCCTCTGGAGCGGGTCGCGGTGGTCTAGCGGGTAGAGCGTTGGACTACTGACAAGATGGTCCCGGGTTCGATTCCCGGGCAAGGCACTTGGGCACCTGCAACTCCACCCAACCTAGTTGATTTTTCGGGTACCAGATCTTCCTGGGAAACCATAACCGGCACAGGGAAAGGAACTGGCCCCCTACGCTGATGTGTGAATATTCACACGCCGTCGGGCTTGGTACATGGGTGAGCTCTACCATCACCTACTAAACCGACCTTCGGGTTGATTACTGTGTTTATGATTTTTTTTTATCCTCTGGAGTTTAATTTATGATTGAGAAAATATAATAGCATTTTATAGCGGTTAACCCAAACGCAGAATTCCCGTGAGAATTAGGAAATATTCCCACAATGTGTTAATCAGAGAATATCATACTATGAGCTGCCATCCTCCAAAATGACCAATTATTCTTGAATTAAAGGCGTGAATAAGGTCTACTAGAAAATTACAATAAAACATAAGATCAAAAAATAGTTACTCTGGTCTACATGAGAACGGGAAAGGTATTTAGGATGAAATAATTACGGGATTTTAAAAAAACGTTTCATTATAAAGTTCCTACATATATGCAATCAAAATGAGATCATTCGAATAAAATAAGCGTAGGAAATCAAAAGATTTCAACGACTGTCTTCCTTTAAAAATACTTTATTTCCAGGGACTAAGTCATTAGCCGTACGGTTAACTAAAATGTAACGTTCATCATTATATTTTCTTTTATTATGGCACCCACGCACCATAACCTTTCACTTCTGATTGTAAGACCTGACAATCAACGTCAGTGGACGTGCAACATAGATACGTAAATTCACAGATTTTAAAGGTTACAGATGCACACCATCGTTTATTAAACCTCGGCAACCCTCACCAGCAGACATGAAATAAGGTGTAAAACCCTTATCAATTTCAGGATAATTTTTATAAATATGGTATATTGACCCGAGAAAAGAATAATACTTATGCCAAAAACTTTTAAAAGATGGCCATTTCTACTGATCAAAGCCTAATTATACGCAATAAAAAAGGACCACGATAACAAAGACCATAGTAACTCTGGATGATTGTTGGTAATAAGACTGGATTCTCTCCGTGCCATAATTTAAATACAAAGATTGTTTGACTGCCGCCGGTCCTTCTAACCCTATTTAATGTTGTTCTTCTTAATCTCATCGTCTTACGTCCCCCTTTATTTAGCTCAAGCATTTCACCTTTGGTCTACTTCGTAAGACTTTCTCTTTTATCTCCCTTCTATTAGGTCCCTAACAAATCTAGTCCCATGCCCAATCCAATTTCCTTCTTTACCATATAATGCTCCGTACAGCCATTTTCTCTTCCACTCTTCCGTAAACTTCCTCGTCCGCCTTCAGCTTCTCTCTCGCATATAGCTAGGGTTTTAGTTTTCTTCTCGTTGGTGTTCTGTGCTATATCTTTGAAGTTCAAATGAGTTCAAGGATGCCTAGGTACACTCGAATTCTCTGGAGCAACTGTGATGCAATCTGCAAAACAGCGCATGTTTATTTCTTTCTCATTTGCCTTAATTCCTTTGAGTTCCATTACTTGAGCTTATTTTACTGCACGTTCCAAGTACACGGTGAACAGTGCTGGTGAGAAGTTACCTCGTTGTGCAACTGCTATATTTATTTCAGTTTCTATTTTCTTCGCATTATGCATTCACGTTCCCATTAGTTCTTCTACTTAGCTATTTTAGAGCTACCACATTCTCCCTCCTTCGATGGATAACCATTGAAGCATTTTTCTCCAATTGGACATACATCCCAACTCGAAATTTTCAAAAGGCAACCGATTCAGCGTATACATATTAGGTTATTGAATTTAACAATTTCCCTCTATCAGTGTCTTCATGCGGGAAAAGTGTAGAGACTCCTTCGTTCCCCCTGTCTCCCGTTATGCGAATGGTTTTCTCGCCAGATTTTCTCACATTATTTCTTTTACCCTTAATAAAATAATTTGTGTTAGCATTTGGTTTCCATGTGATATTAAACTGAAGGTTCGGTGCTCAAGGAGTCTCTATGGGCATTACGTTTGAGCATTTTAATCACAATATCGTTTACTTTCGTGGTTCAATTTAATTATTCCTCACTGGATGTTTTTTTATATTCCTTATATAAATCGTAATAATTTCTTCCTTGACTTTGCCCGCAGCGAGAGCTTTGCTTTCTGCAGATCTTTCTTATTCCCGGCCCCGTCGAAATCACTTCTCAAGGTACGCTGCACCCATCTTCATCTTCCACCTCGTACTTATTCAACATCGTTTTTTTTCCTCGTGCAACAAAAACTTTGAAGGTAGAAATCAAGAAACCAACATCGCAATGATGGCGCCAAAACTTGTTTACGGCCCATTATCAGAGACCGCCCTACGTTTACTCTTTGACTGAAGTTCTTCCGTTACGTCGAGTAGTCTTCAAGCCACTCTAAAGCGAATCCATTTCTGTTTGCTTTGGAGTTCACCTTTTCAAATATTCGACCTTGATTTATCCAGGCAAAAAGTTTATTAAATAACTCTCTGGGTGGAAAAATTACCACTAATTACATTCCTTCTCTCTGCTATAACTTTCAGTAAAAATTAATATAAAGTTCTTTCTTTCCAATAGATGCCGTAGGAGATTAAAAGGTTTCCGAAATCATTAATGGCTCTCCAAAAATGACCCCGACAAATAAAATTTAAAAATACGTTTCATGATTACATCCAATATATACGGTAGATTAATCGCTTAAATCCATATGGATTTTGCAGATTCATTTAACCGATTTTTTAACACTATTTAATTATCTTGAAGAAATATAACAATATAACGAACGGGGAAAAATTCTAAAAACAAGTCATGCTTTCCGATGATTTAACTGCTTTCAAATAACATAAATCCTTAATATTTTTTTAATTATCTGTGTTTATTTTGAGTCCGCGTTAGTTTCGAAACTGCCCATTCATTGCTAACCAAAGAGAATAACAAGCAGGGCAAGGTTAAATTAATTGATACACAACGGGAAAAGAACGTAGAAGCCCAAACAAAAAATGTTATTTCCGATTTACTAATAAAGAAATGTAAACCAAATGGTTAACGGATTAAAATGTACACGATAAGATGGAATGCAAATGAACGTTCAGCGGGTATATCATTAACATAATGGAATCTACACAATGATATCTTGGTTGCTTTACGATTTTCTAACATAAATTTTAATTCAAAAGTCCTGGAGAATAGTTACTATAAAATCAATTGCAATGGTGAAACTATCAACTGGCTTTTGCTTCATGGTCATGAAATAAGTTATTATTGCACCTACGTAGTATTTTACAAATAGTTTGTGCTGAGATGTAACAGGAACTGTCTCACATAATCGAAATAATTTTTATTGCTTTAATCTAGAATCATTTTTAAGATTCAATCTTCTTAATGAGGATTTCCATGGGTGCCCATCGTATTCTCAAAACCGAAAATAAAATTTTATTGCTTCTATAAAATCATTGAATTTTTATGCACATTTCATATGACCAGGCGGTAATTACTTTTTATACGATAAGTAACGTCTTGAATTATATAAGTATAACAAAGTCATTTTTAATGTTTTTAATATGCACGCTTACCAGCAAGCGCAAAAAAATAACGCTATGTGATCGCAACCTACAAAGATGATTGAGAATGATTTATAATTAAAATTAATAACGAAACTGATACAATAATAGTGAATGATAATTAATGTTAGGTATGCAGATGGTGATGAACCTAGAATCATTAAAATTTGCTGAGGGACCGCGTTGTTTCAGCAATAGATATATTTCTGAAATACAAGATTTTTTATCGATCTACATACGAGGGTCATCCGGAAAGTAGTACCCGTTCGTGCCGCATGAAGTGCTGACGACGCGAGTAGCCGCAGGACGAGGTCAAATAGCTTCAGTGGCTTGTCTGCCTTCTCTGAGCCAAGTTGCGTGACGCTAGCATTGCCTGTGTTGTTTCTGTGATTGTTTACAATGTTTAAAAAAATTGAGAACGCCGCCAGTTGTGAAGTGAGGGCAGTGATTAAATTCCTCAATGCAAGAAACGTTCGCCCATGTGATATTCATCGCCAATTAAAGGAGGTGTATGGAGACAATGTAATGGACGAGTCGTCTGTTCGGCGGTGGTGTCGCAACTTCAACATGGGGAGGGGGAACACACACGACGATGAGGGTTCGGGGAGACCGTCTGTCATTACAGACCAACTGGTGAGCTCAGTTGACGAATTCGTGAGGAACGATCGGCGCGTCACAATTGATGACATCTGTGAGCATTTTCCCAATGTTTCTCGAACAATTGTTCATGAAATTGTTAAACACCATCTGCATTATGCAAAAATTTGTGCAAGATGGGTCCCTCGCATGCTTACAGATGAGCACAAAACCAAGCGTATGGCTGCAGCACTGACGTTTTTGGGACGTTATTCTGATGAAGGAGACTCTTTCTTGACTCGCATAATTACTGGTGACGAAACATGGGTTTGTTATGCATCACCTGAGAGTAAACGACAGTCAATGGAGTGGCATCATGCTCATTCACCAAACAAACCAAAAAAATTCAAGACAGTTCTGTCCACCAGGAAACTCATGGCAACCATTTTCTGGGATCGACGAGGTGTATTGCTTATTGATTTTATGGCCCGTGGAGACACTATTAATGCCAATGCGTATTGTGAAACATTAAAGAAATTACGGCGGGCAATACAAAATCGGCGGCGAGGTCTATTGTCTACTGGTGTCATTCTCGTTCATGACAATGCCAGGCCTCATGCAGCTGGGATAACACAAAAACTTTTGCAGCAATTCAAATGGGAAACTTTCGACCATCCACCGTATAGCCCGGACTTGGCCCCTTCAGATTTTCATCTCTTTACAAAGCTTAAAGACTTTTTGGCAGGAAAAAGATTTGACAGCGATGAAGAACTTAAAGAAGGAGTGACCCTGTATCTCAATGAGCTGGCGGCGAAGGACTATGCAGCAGGAATACAGAAACTTGTCACACGTTATGACAAATGCCTTAATTTGCTTGGAGATTATGTTGAGAAGTAGTTTAAAGTATCCTCTTTCAAATAAAATTTTTTGTTTGTTAATATTTACTTTTGTGTCTTTATTTCACGAACGGGTACTACTTTCCGGATGACCCTCGTATGTTAACAGTGAGGACTAATGCTACACTCAAACCTTATTTACAACAACTTCACATTTGTAAGCTAATTTTTACTAATCGTCAGAAAAATGAAAACACTGGATACTGGATAATTATTTTCTGGCGAGAAGGCAGGTAAATAAATTGGAAGAATGATGAAATAGGCATAAAACTAATCGAATAATTAGTTTATAAATTCCGAATTAACGTCTTAAATGAGTAAAAAAGCATTTTTGAAATTTATGAAAAATTTCCTCCCTCATAGGATACACAATACGTAAATAAATATCTATGTTTTCAAAGTACAATGTATATTGAATAATAATGGCGTGAAATTGCAGCTGTATTAAAGCACTTGAACATTTTCGCGATCAAAAATAAAGGTCTTGACGAAGAAGTGGTCCTGACACGTGGTACATGCAATCTTCGAAAGAGTTCCCTTTCATGAAGAATCCTTCACCTTCAAGGAAGAATGATGAACATGTGATGTACCCTAGAAATTCACAATGGCACTCAGTGGGTATCTGGGACATGTTTTCAAATCGCTTCCGTGCTTTCACACACACACACACAGCAACCACCATATGAAGTGAACAGAACGGTAAAGTAATCGGAGAAAGAGAGGATTGCGAAGTGAGGCTCCAACGTTCCGTCTAGCCCAAGTCGGCTACACCTCCTTCCCCTCCGTGATCCTCTCTCCTTCACGAGGCCCATTCCTGTCCCACACTTCCCCTTCGACGTTCGAGAAATCGGGCTCGACAAAGAAAAGCAGTGATGAGACATGCAGAAATGAGGTCTTGAGGTCGGCACCCAAGAGCTAAGAAGGTTAGAGCCCCGCCCTTAGCAGGAGAATGGATGCCCTACTTTCTCCGTCATCTTTATGAAGCCATCACCCCCTCTCCTCTTCTCAATCTTCTCTTATTACACCCCCTCCATTTATTTCTCGTCCATATTTCCTGCGCTTATTTCCACAAATTCTGTAAAATTCCATATGAATTTTCATTCAGCGTCATCCATCTCATCTCGAGTTGGTAAATACTTCCTCTGCTACGATTGGAGATATCATGGTAAATCGAATTTCTTGAAAGTAATAATTTCCTTTACCCGTTTTCGTGGATTTTTATTACAGCGATTCTAAAGCAAATTTGTTTGATCGAGCAGTTTCTCTTTTTTCGGCTTATTACAATTACTCTCACTTTCGGATTAAGAGTTGTTAAGCTCCAACACGGTGACGTTTAGCGTTAGTGTTTGAATTTATTTGAACCTTTTAACACTGCTATGGCCAGGTGTTTAAAATCTCATTCAAAGTATTGCTTTTAGGTCGCCATAAAATGTTAATTTATTTTTTGTCTTCGCCGTTCGATATTTAGTCCAGGCCATCGCGGGGTCAAAATTACAATCTCTAATTTCGACTCATAAGCCAAAATTCGTTTTGTTTGAGATTACATCCAAAAACAATCAGCGTTAATTATTGACCAACCGCAAGGGGAAATTAAATATATGTTTCATCACCTCAAATCCAGGTGTTTCGTCATTAGAAAATCTGGGATACGGTTGTTATGAACGCGTTTTTACAAAATTTTACTAAAACTTGAAAGTGGAAATAAAAGAAAAATACTTGAGTTCCGAATGAATATTTAAAGTTTTATTAATATTACAATATTTTATAAGGAAATATGGTTTTAGAATTGACAGAAAGCACCGTGGCTATTATTAAAATCAGTATACCGGGTTGTAGTAGTTTTCCAATGGACCCAGGTGAAGCACACTACTGTACTTCTACGTCCTCCATATGACTCAAAATATCATTTGAATACGTAACACGTGTAACACTAACTCATTCTTTAGCTCCATATACTTTATACCTCCCTTATTTCCATCCAAAATGCCTATTATTTTTCTCGTTATACCTTGCTTTCCCAGCATTATCCTCTCTACGTTTATTACTGTCTTCAGGATTCCATTTCATCTCAATATCCTCTAACGCAAATAGCATACCTTTGTTTTTCCCAACCTGTTCATTTTATTTGTGAACATTATGACTACGTTCCTCGAAAAACAATGATCATGAATATGATTTATCAACCAATCTCTAAATTAAAGTTTATCCAAATCAAAATGAATTATGCATATGTAGCCCAATGAATTAATAATTATTCAGATTTGTTATAACTGGCGGCAATAATCTATGGATATCTGCGTTTGACACGTGACAAATTTCAAATGTAAGTCATTCCGTGAATGGGTCGTGTGAAGGGATAAATTCACGGTTAAATCTCATCTAAATCGACAAAAATTCCTTCCGTCAAAAAAGTGATGAAATGGTCCATTAGCTGCAGGAATGAACACTCCTACTCCCCTGATGACTGCTACAACGATCGACGAACGCAGGTGCAGCCGAATTGGACCGATCCATCTTCAAGCCATGCGCGGGAACAACCCTCTGCGCTATACTGGTAAACACTGCCCTTCCTTCGACAGACGATCCTCGGCCTAATCACTAGAAGCTCAGATGTGTGGGATGTGAATTGCCTCAGTTAGGATTTTACAATGCATGAATGAAAAATGAAATAGGAATTCTCAAAATAAATAATGTTAGTAATTTGAATGAAACAATGGAAATTTTACGCATGTATTACAATGCTTTACCATTCAAAACGCTGGCACAGTATTATCAAAATTTATTTTGAGTATTATTTGCAAACAAATGTGTAAAATCACCAGTTTTTTTTTAATGGCCATGAGTATAATGCACCAGGTCACAGTTTTCATGATTGGTTCTAAATGTTAACATAAAAATTATCATTCTAAAGGTGTTTGTTGTTGAAATAGTAAAGTAATTTAAAAGAGAAAAACGACTATATCAAGTGAGAGAAAAAGCACTTTTCGGAAAAAGTATGATGCTATTTACTAGCCATTTAAAAATGGGATTAAATCTCATCTCCCTTCTCTTCTCACGGGAACTTTGCAAACACTTTAATACACTTTTTATTTCACTTTCCTTAATAATACTCGTATCTTCGTGAAAAACCTCCAACACCTTTCTCCTACTTGATAAGTTTTTTTCATAGCATAATGTGAATCCTCTTTCCCACACCAATTACTCTTATAAAGATATGATCACTAGGAAAAAACATTTCCCGAGTTTTCTTTCAGCAGAAACAGGTATCTTAAGAAAGGATTAGCATCTCGGCCAATAAGATCGAAATATATTACAATCATCTGGACACTATATAGTGGAAAACCAATAAAATATAAAATAATAAATACCTCACCACTTTAAGTTATATTTCAATATGTGAAACTTTAAAAGAAGTCGCTAGAAAAGGGTAATGTAGAATGGTACATCTTATGGAATTCTATTAAATTAATACCACCTTACGAAACTAAATAAGCATGCCATTTAACTTCAGTTATACCGCATTCAGCTTGCAATTTAATGGCCATTTTGACTGAGTATAATTAACATTTTCAAAAATGTCAAAGAATTGCAGAATTCGTGAAAATCAGTGGAAGGTAGCTGGGTAGCATTCACAAGATAATTAAAGGAGTTAGAGAAGTAACTATCTATTCGTGGATAGAGTATGCAAGATTTTTCCACAGGCGAGCTTTTGGAAAGGTATAGTGCACCCGAATTTACTTCTCACGTTGGGTGAATTAATAGGATCCCAAATTGTTTCGCCAGATTAGACCAACTAGAGAAAATTACCGAACTAGACTCCGGCACTGAGAGATTTACTATATATACTAGTTCTTCCCTCCCTTAATTCATTATCCCTATATAATATTTAAGATTTACGCACTTAAACTTCAAAGGGCAAATCTCATCGATTTTTTATAACAGACGCATTCCATTGTGGAAAAAAGCGACAAAACATGATGTATAGATTTAGTGTCGCCCATTTATATTCCATAGATGAAATATTCTTTGCTCCATAGCCTGTGGGAGTGCAAACTTATCCATTCAACAAGAATGTTCCAATGTACAAATCCACATATTCATCTATTTGAGAACCCCCCTATGATTAACGATAAGCTTATAACTGACTCAATATCAAAAAATAGTACCTGTCTTTCACGCCTTGCCTCAGCTTTTTATCTCTTCTCAAAATTTTAATTCCTTCTTTCAAGTTCAATCCCTAGGGAACAAACATCTTTAACCCACATCTTCATTCCCTTTTAAGCTCTGAATCTCCACCTGCCTCCCTCTCTCACTTTGCCACTTTTAATCATAAATAATTTACTCGACGCATTTATTCAAGAATTTATTCTACTCTATCACATGTTCTTGTCCTATTGAGCAGGTTATATCATTACCTAGTTTGAAATGTCCCGTTTAGTGCTGGTAAGGAAATATCTATACATTCAGCAACTGATCCTACCTATTTATCTAAATCAGTATACCTAATTCGTATAGATAAGTAATAATTCAGAAAAATTACATGAGAGTAGAAGAGGGAAATGATATAAGGATTAAAAGAATCGGATAAATGGACATATATTAGTATAATCTAGGAATACAAGTTTAAAAGGGTGAAAGGTACCACTAAGACGACCACGGAGCAATTAAAAGTGTACATACAAAATGAAGAGGGACTTTCTAACAAGGAATGAGCTAGGGCAGACAACCACCGGCGGCGAGGTAACGTCCTCGCCTGGCAACCCAGAGGTCGGGAGTTCGATTCCCACCTTGGCCGGTTTTCCCCTATCTTGGGATTAGATGTTTGCAATTGTTATATCATTGTTAAAAGTCCAATGTAAAGGTCACAGTACTGTTTTCAGATTAGTGTAAAATAAGCAAATCTCCCGACTGAGAATTGAGAGAACAGCTCATCCCTCATACGTTTTGAACATGATACGACGCTAGTCTCGTATTACCATAAAGAAATAATATAGAAGCCAGAAAAAAACTCAAATATTTTTAGATTCTTTTTTTAATATTTGAAGTAACCGAGAAAGGCATTTTAAGAAAAACAAGATTTCGTAAGAGCGAAAACTTAAGCTCCTCCGCTCGTTCAAACACCTTAGAAAAGTATATAGCAATATTAGTTATGCCATAGTAACATTAACCTATCATTTTTCCCCACGATACCAATCATAATAAATTACCATATCTTCAAGTTGGTGATAACACAGTTTTTGTGAATTAATATTACATAAGCATGACTAGACGTGTTTTTCTTCTTTTTATACCAATCATGAAGAAGTCATAAAAATCTATTATACCGTTAAAACGTACTCTGTTAAGTAGTCTGTTGGTGGTTAAGAGATAGCTTGGAAAAAATGTTTACATGGTCTTAACATCCAGGAAACACGGAAATTTAATCACTAGTCTTTTGATGAGCTATTCCTTGTGGTCAGCGGGCCCAATGACAATATACACATTCGTCTTCAAATTTTTTTCCATAAGATAATAAGCATAAGGGTAGACACGAAATGATTAAGTTTTTGGTGAGATTGGGACGATTCAGCAGCGTTATCATGCAGATGCTGAAAACGTATTTCACTAAAAGCACAAGGAATATTAATTTTAGTTCAAGTCAGGTAGAAGGGCATATTTCGGTGTAAACTAATACATGAAGACTCTTAAATTTTTATCAAGACTAATTAGTAATAAATAACTTTTATAATATAATAAAAAATACACGTAACACTACGTATCACGTGTATTTTTCACTCGCAATCTGCGAATTTATATGACTTTGGGGGAGAATTAACAATACACCTCTGCAAAGGTAAAGATATCTTAACATTATTTTCATGATAAATTTCCGCTGAAAGACCCCCGTAGTCAAGGGGTGATTAGCCTCTGATGTTATGGCATATCAAATCAATAAAAACGAAATTACCTCATTGACTTCAGGGCTCGTTTACTCGGTCATGTTTTCATTTGCATTACTAAAATTATGAGCATGAATGTTTCTAAAACATCTAGACAATAATGCCAAAAGCCAGAATTCTATTGTCTGGTACCAAGAATTCATCACACTGATAAAATTAAATTAAATGAGAGCATTAAAAGGTTATAAAACTTTCCACCTCCTATAGCTTTGAGGAACGGGCGATATATATGCGTATCTTGATTCAATTAGTCATCTCACTATCTCCATCACACTTCTTATCGCCTCCGGGGCACGCAATGCTATTCTTCCCTCTTCTCATTATACACGTCCCCATTCTTGCATATTGTAAAGCTCAAATCCCAAACCTCCATTCCTTCTTCCTCCTCGCTACACCTTTTCCCTTAAATCTTCCCTCGTAATGCTCTCCAACCAACCACCACCTCGACTTTCCCCCTGCCCCAACCCTCCGCCCTCGAAACACGACCGATCCACGCAACACAACCCGCCCACCCCACAAACCTCCAATTTCTCCAGGGTGCTTTACTCTCCAAGGCCACAATTTTTCATCCGATGACAGCGGTGAAAGCAATTACGCGCGTAACAGGAGATAATACTAACGCAACGGCGCGATCGTCGTCGCGGAGACGTATTGTTGCACCATGGAGCAGGGAGGGGGATGCTGGGAAGGGGAGGGAGCACCCAGGGAAAAGAGGGAGGGCATTGGAGAGGAGGAATGCCTCAGGTGCAAGAGGAAATGAGGAAGGTGTGAGAAGGACAGGGAAAGGATAGGTGTGAGGAGGGTTAAGGAAGTTGTGAAGGGGAGGAGGAAGAGGAGGGGTACTCAATAGGTACTCAAAAACTGTGAAACGATAAGAGAGGGGGGCGGGGAGGTGAATGGAGTACAGAGCAAAATGAGGTAATCGGGTGAGCGAGGTGAAACCCATACCCAACCGTACTTCTCTCTCCATTCACCTCCCATGGAGGAACTGTTTACCGCTTTATGCCGACGAATCGAGCGTTAGAGAGATGGAGGAGGAGGCATATGGAACTAAGGGAAGAAAGGAAGATGATAGGTAGGGAAAGGGAGAATGTTTCGCGATGAATAGTCAGGAAGTAAGTATTCCAAAACCGTCTCTTTAAAGCGAAGCCCACCTGGCCTACCAATTTAAGGGCCCACGCCTGTCTCCTTCTACCTTTATGCCTGGCTACCATTAGTGTAACGAGGTTTTGCTCCCGAATCAAGTCTATTGGTTGCGAAATTCAGGTTTCCAGGTTGGTCGTTCGGTAGCATGATACGATAACATTACATAACGTCCCTTGTCAGGTTCAAAATTTTTTAGGCCTCATCCTGAATCATTTAAAAATCTACAAACTTCTCATATGCTCAGAACCATTTAATTTTGTCGCTATTTGTAAATACTACATTGTTTTAATTTTCGTCAATTACTTTCAACACAATCTATGAAAACTTAATATCTTAATAGTCCAATTACCCACCGAGAAAAACATTCTGCCCATCATAATGTTTAAAACATGGGAAACAGAAAATATTCGTAGATAAGACATTTTACAAGATCTTTTAAGAAAAAAGATCGGAAAATTTAATTCAATTTTTTTATGCATTGCTCATATCAACATTGACCTCTATTAATTTTTAAGGGGTGTGAATTCTGGATGTCAAAACATTAAAATTTTATATCTCACACAATTTGAGGACTTGGCACCTATCATATCTTGGTAATTGTATTTTTTAATTCACCCTCAACAGTTGAATTAAATTGTAATGGAGCGTGAACGTCGTCAACTATGTTTTACGTCACTAAAATACACCGGGAAGTTATCGCTCATGACTTTAACGAGTAATGCAAGCGAGCAAAGCAAATCAATATTGGTTGGCTTAGCATATTCCGATTACGAACAAATGCACGTCAGCGTTTTGTATCACAACAGCATTCACTACATTAATCGGAGGAATATATAACTCAAGTTTCGTTCGTCCCATCAAGGCAACCAGAAAATATAACGGGGGCTTTGGCGTTCGCGCATCGATGACCGAATCGGATGGCTCGCAAGATGCTGTTTCATCGAGAAAATATAAGACGAAGAAGGAAAATGAATAAAAATAAAACATTATGCCTGATACGTCATCAGATCTCAGGAAGGTGTAGAGATACGCAAAAATAAGTCAAAAAAAGACTAAATATAGGGAAAGAGAAACGAATAAGATAGTACCGATACGTCATTTTACATATTTGATTAACTTTAAGGGAGTTATTTAGAATTTAAACCAAAAAAATTATAATAATAAATATATAGAATAAGATAAAATAAATTTTAAATTAGCCAATCAGTGCTTTTATAAAAGACCCAGAGACTTCATTCACCAGCCAAAAAACCAACTAACATATGCAAAACAAATACATTGAAACTGCTTGGTTATAGTGGGAAAAAGTTACATTAATTCATTTAACAAATAATTTTATCACTTAACAATCAATCTCTTAGGCCTTTCTAGGTAATTTCACGGAACCTTGAGCGTCGCGCCTCATTTTCAAAAAGGCAACAAGAAAATGTATTCTAATTAAAATATTTACTGACCACATTAAATAATTCTGCCTGTCGCACAGAGAAAGACACGAACAAGAAGTTATTAATTTCGCATCTTCATGGTACACTCAACCCACCACAACCTTCCACGCTCAAAAATGTCAGTGTCGATACTTCCTCCAAAAATCAAAGACTGCATGTAAGAGGAAATATACCCTGCAAGTAAAAATGAAGGATAAAACTTGCTTTAAAAAGGACCACATTTCAGTGGTTTCACATGATTGATTTCCTGTTCTAAAAAGGAGGAAATTTTGGGTTAATCTATACCTTAAATTCTAAGTTTATGACATCCTAAGTTGAGAGTAAGTCTATCACCCTCCCCATGATAATCCCAGTCTCTCTACCTTCAATTCCCAACGCGGTAGGACTATCCCTTCTAGAAATCAACGCACAATACATTCGCGAATTAGCCCGGTGGATTTTTGACCGTGATAACGGAACAATAAAAATCATCCAGCACTAATCCACGTCAATTTATAAGATGCGTAGTTGAATGTGAAAAAAATAGACAACACGTGACATACCGATTAGCCACCAAAAATTAATAGTCGCACAATAAAATCCAGTAGTTTCCAGAGAAACTGTGTGTAAGTGATAGAAAACCATTGAAATAAATGATTTTTTCCAAACAAATTTTTAAAAACCAGCGCCATTAGTTTGACCTTAATAAGGCACCTGGAAAATTTATAAACGATACTTCACAGTGTGTGGGGAGGTGAACATAAGAATGGAAGGGACTAATTGAGGGGAAACAAAAGTGGAAGGGTATTATTCTTGTTATGCTTGGGAGAGGGTTGGCTCTAACGGAGATATGAGTGTGAGCGTAAGGAGTTAGCAAAGGACAGAAGGCACTCCTGCCTATTTCAACCACGGAACTCTCATTTCCTCTCGTGCCCTGGGGAAAACGAGGCTTATTTTCTGCAGAAATTCCTTTTCTCATTATTAATATTTAAACATATTTATAAAATATGGGTTTCTAAATAGGTTTTGAGAAATCTAAGATAAAGAAGAAGCACTTTTATAGCACAGCCTGACAAAGTTGGTAATTATATTTTTCGGTGCTGTGCGTGGCTTTCTACTCGTTCATTACTGTACCCAATGCGCGCGTTTTAAGCCAACGATTACCGAAATGTTACAGTGCCGCAAATTAAACAGTTTTGATAAGTAGACATGCTGAATTCGGTAAGGTCTTCGCCTCCATCACTAAAATAAAAGGACCCGAATCGCAACGAACCATGGCTACAATCAGCAGCAAAGCCGCTTTCCTCTTCGGTTTGAACCTTTCCCTGTCTCCCATTCTTGCTGGAGAGGTGAACATCATCCCAATTCTTAAAAACGCACATGACCCAAACATTCGTTGACCTCAATCCTCTAGTGCTCTTTCTTCGAATGACTCGCCCATCTCCGCACGCTCTGCACTAGTCATCCTGCAGCGCACTGCCTTCCTCTCCATAATTCTGCAATAGCTTAGAATCTCTTCATATTACATGGAATAGTTGAGCATCCACCTTCATCAAACAATAGAATCACACAGTCTTCAAAATGTAAGCAGCTGCTTAACATCTTTTCGTTGGGCTTAAAAATCATCCTCATTCATCAACTTGTTTCGCTTGGTGACTTTTAAACACCATCTCCTTCGTAAATTAAATGAAATATAAACGATAAAATATCAACAATGGTGTGAAAATTTCTTTCGCCGGCCATTTGATTAAAATTCCAAAAATCAAATTTATGAATGTTTCCACTACGCTGGAATGGGAGGAGATGGTCAAGTTTCCATGATATTTTCTCAGGTTAATTTATCATAGTACTCCAAAAAACTACTGAATTTATGATCGCTAATGTTATTCTATGTCACGAAATTTTTCGTAGAACATATACGAAATAATTATAAGCCTTACCTAGTTTATGGTCTGGTAATAACGAATAAAAAACTTATTCCAATTCCAAACTGCTCAATCCAGAAACCATTGGCAGTAATTTACACATTTATTTTGTCTAATGTCGTAAAGTCGGCTTATGAAAAATTGTCCAATTTTTATGCTTGGAATTATTCTAACAGTTACCACTTATATTATTATGGATCATTGAGGGTGAATATATTATTTTGGATTACAAATGCGATGTGGTTTGTCTTGTTAACACAATACAACTCCCAAGGAATCATATTTAGCAAATAAATTAGGTAACTTGGAATACTGAAACACGACATGCTGTTCCAAATCCAATGTTATATTTCTAAATATCCATGGAAACTATTACAACCCCTATGACCACAAACAACAGAAAGATGTTCTCTTCTTAGCACAAGAATAATAATTGAAAACTAACACTGATGCATACAATGAATCTTTGCCTCCCATTTAAGCAGGCATGGAAATTCATTTAAATGCAAGTCCACGGAAACATTCTTACTGTCCCAGCGTAGAATATCGGGTCGGTAGTAGTGAAATAGAATGCCAGACTAGCAAGTTAACGATCAACTTTTCTTTCTACTTGTGATGAAAAACTTTCCTTTGCTAATTTTCAAAACTTTTCCGTCAGTACCATTTTCCCGTAAGTTCTTCGCAACTTCTTACTCATCCATCATCGACAGATATAAAAACGAAACGGTATGAGAGCCTTCGCAATACGTACATATACTTTTTAAGAATCAATTCAAATCATTACAATAACGATCCACCTCAAACATTCCTCAACTGAACATTTTTACCATCTTGAGCTCTTCGATCAACGCAACTTCAATCGTCTGTTCTGATTTTGAATATCGTAGCATTCTGACAAAATATTATAACAAAAGTTTAAAAATTTAATCACTTCATTTTCAAACTAAAAATTAAAAACATTTTATTGGTGCAACGAATTGGATGGGAGTATACAAATATTTGATATATTTGTAAGGTTAGAAAATTATAAACTGTGCTATATCTTTCCAAGGGTTATTTCTGATTAGAAATAATGGCTTGATCATTGGAAGAAAGAGATAATTAATGTTTTTCCAAACACACGAATATGTACTGCCATCGTAATCTTAAGTACTGCCTTGCAAATAAGAACACCATAGTAACCTTAACCTCTAAGGTTTCGAAATAAGTGGAATCTATGTTGAAATGCGATCCAAAATATGGAAACATCATCAATAATTTTCTTGAATACACCGCTCCCTAATTAAAATAAATAATGAGTTTTATAATTAAGATTCCAGTTCCGATTCGACAATTTCACATGTAGGCGCGAAACACCTGTTTTGACTGACCAATTAAGCAAAATTTTTTCAGCATAAGTATCGCGAGTTATAAAAAAAATTCTTTACGAGTGCCGTAAAAAAATCAAGCACAATTTCATGAGTTTCTATTTCAATTCCGTCAGTATTTCTTGTTTTCATCCACCTGTTTCCTGTGCGTTCCTTTCATATTCCTACCCCATCCATTCTCCTCAATCTACACTCAATTCATTCCATCTCCCACATCTGCTCCTCTTGGTCTCACTCTCCATAGCTCCAAACGTTCCCCGCCCAATCAATCCTCCGACTGCCCTCAGCATGAACGAGCATCCCAGAAGAGACCTCTTAATTCCCCCTATTCCCGATTCAATTCAGACCGTAAAAAATTCATACAACGGCGCATGTGGAGGCGAAGTTTATCCTTCCTCCACCATTCTTCCGCTCATGCTAAACGAGCATATTTGGATCGATTCTTTTTTACTACTTCCACCCCATATTCTCTCGTTATGCTCAATATATTCCCTCATTAAACTCGTGAACGTTCTTTCCTACAGATCCATTTCCTTCCGCCAATTTTCTCCCCTTTTCGACGGTATGTCATCTTTCTATTCTTCCACAGTCTCCTCCCCGTATCCTTCCCTTATTCAGCCCCTCCGTATTTCCTATATTTACTTCCAACCTTCACGCAGACAACCAAACCCACAGCTTCCAAAATTTGAAACAGGCACCGGAAATTTTCCGAACCCGTCCTTTCCCCCATATCCGTCCACACCATCCCCCTCCCCCACGACAGTTACCCCATCCCCTCTACTTTTATTCCAGGGCCATTAATTTCTCGCCCTCGATAATTATGTGCATTACACGTCCCAAAATAATTCGGACGAACGCGCTCAGTAAATTCCGCCAACCGTGATACATGTTTCCACCGAAAGGGCAGGCAGCTCCCCAGGAGTCAGTGACTGGCGTTCCCCGCGCGAGAGAACATATTTCCTCTGGAGGAATAAGCTTCATCCTTGCTGTAAGCAAAGCCTAAATCTGAAAGTCAATTACCATTAACCAACTTTCCGCCTGTGAACTCCGAAAGCGTCAAGCTTTTTCCCGAGGGTATATTACTCGTAGAATTACTATCGATACATTAATATTCGAATGTATTTACCTAATTTATTAATTAGACTTCCCTTAATTTTCACGCTATGCATTTTCGTGACCTGAATTATGCCTTTAACATCATATTAAGTTCATAAGTATTTTCAATCTAAATTGGTAATTCCGTCAAAAAAATTAGACAGTATCGACATTGCACCGCCAATGGATTCATTCGATGCCCTTGAGTAGCATTCAACTTCAAAATCATAGCAAAGAAAAGCTAGTTATCGTTAAACAGCCGATTTAAGTTAACAAAATGCCCTAAGAATTACTATCTTGCCTGAATAATTTAGGACCTGTCGGTGGGAATAATTCAGGAATATTGAGCAGAAATCAATCTAAGGTTATATCAACGCTTCGATACCATAAATATCCATAGTATTTATGGTCCATTACTTTTGAAATCATGTTCGAGTGATTGTATTAACCTCAACGGTGAGTATAATTTAGCTATTTAATATAAATACTCAAATTAAAACCACTTCGTTATTTATATAAAGATATTGGACAGAAAGGAAAAGATGAAATAATCGTATAGCACACGCGCAGAGCGGCTTCACAGAGCAATTCCCGAGATGAATTTTGCAAGACGTCCAATTAACGTTTTAGATGTACTATGAATCACTTGATATTTACTAGATTACCGGAATTAAGCTTTTCACTACAAGAAAATTAGAGCGACCATCCATTTCCGCCAACTTTGCAAGCGTATTTAGGTAAAGAATATATCACAAAGCTATGTAAAACCGTGACACATTTCCGAAGACAGGTGTCAGTCCTTTACAATTTCTGAATATTTCCAGCGCTTGAACGGGAACACGAATCATCAATAATGCGACCAGCAGGCGTAAACGAATAACATCACAAACGCCAGTGTTTACTCGAAGAGAATGTACGGCAGTCGATTCCCGACAAATTAAATGCGATTCATAAAAAAAGGAAGAGACAGAAATTAACATGATTGAGTCGGACAACTGGCGTGAAACGACAAGAATTGAAAAGCGAAATGAGTACACATCGCAAATCACAAATATTTGAAGAAAACGGTAAATCGATTGACTCTACGGCCATAATTCCAACGCCACGGGAATGAAAACGGTTATTGTAAACCATAAAGAGCTTAACATACGCCACTTACCAAAAGTGAAGAAATAAAGTTAAAAATATTTTTTTATAAAATCGATGAATGTATCTCATAGATTTTTTCACCAATTGAAATTATTTCTTGACCTAAATGCAATATGATAAAAGTAATATAATTGTGGCGAAGCGTGAAATTTTAATTGGCAGAGAACTTATTTATGGTAAAACTATGCGTAGCTATTGCACTCAACTTGTAAATTCAACAAATCCCTGCAAATAAATAAGGATTCTAGAAATTACGACAGCTTAAACTTGCATTCAACCGCCGTGAAAGATTTCTTAATGGTATGTGAGATAGTCAAACTTTAAATTTTGGCTGCATGTAATCAGTACGTAAATATTGGATTTTTAAAGAAATATCTATAATTAATGCACAAATTATACACTTTCTTTCTATTTTATGATCCAAAGATCTGTCTTAAAAGGTCGAGTCGAGTATGTACCTTAGTATATAAAAGTCGAGTATGACAATATACCTTATACCTATGTACCTATCGATACAGTACATTTAGGTCGTTTCACCTAGTAACATTAGGTAGTTTCATCAAGTTACGATTTTTCTACTCGACAATTATATGCTTACATTTTCGCAATATTTTATTAGCTGACTCTGTAAACCAATAATACACGTTACCCGGAAGTTTAGCTACACTTTTTCGCCGTTCCACAATGAAACATGTACGATAGACATATGGCGTGCAAAGAAAAAAATCAATCGAACCGATGTAACATTCCTAAAGGCCGATGATAGACGAAAAAGAAGAGCGGGAAGTTAAGATAATTGACACATTAATAGAACCAAAAAATGTCCATCCTATGAGGCAAGATGACGAATTTTACGGGTTTCTAGCCCATAGTAGAGATTCAATAGGTGCAATTATCATACCCACGCAGAGTCACCCACTCATTTGCAAAGGCAATCGAATAAATCCCTACCACGAGGCAAGCCATGGAGAACCCGGTTGACACGCCGATACTAACGAGATTTAATCCACCCTATCCTTGCCAAGAGTGTTACGCTCTGTGAAGGAATGCGTGCAGATTTTCTAATAGAATGCTTCTAGAACCTTTCCTCCAACCTTTTAAGGAGGAGATTGGCTATATCGCGTGCGGAGTGGTTTCCAGGGGAAACAGATTCCTCTACGTGCGAGGAATGGAGTTGCTTTCAAAGCCAGCCCAAATGGGGACGGAGAGAAATGGGAGGGGAGGATGAAAGTGGGGGCGAAGAAGAGGAAGGTGCGCGCATGTTTAGAGTGTAGGGGGCTGTTGCACGTGTGGGGGTGACAGAGAGTGAGAGAGATAATATTTGCATGTATGTGCGTTCTCTTCCGCGTGTGATTATTCTAAATACGCCCATGCTCTTCCACTTCTGGTAACGGGACGCCCCGTGGGTATTCTCCTTTCCGGTTGCCCGCGTGCCATTTTGTGCCCCACGATTCATCTATGTGACCCATAAGCCCCGGAATCACTGAAACTGTGCGGGTTAAATGAGAATCCTTAAAACAAAATGGAAATAAAATACATACCGTGACTCGAAGAGTAAAAAAATACCACGATAAATGGACTTAAAAACTTTCCTTGCCATTCGTAGCGGAAAACATGGAAAAAATTACCCTGAATTTATTTCGGAACATAAAAAAACCAAAGGATGGCCATTCCGAACCATGAAGGACCATTTCCGAACGCGTATGGAATTCATATTTATGGCAGAGACCAAATATCCGCAACCTCAAATACACGCTCCTGGTATACTATGCTCTAAGACAAGTAAGCATTACAACGGAATTACTACACGTTCTAATGATCATTAGTCCAATAAAAAGCCTTTATGAGATAAAAGTACTCCCCTTAGATAAGCTATTCCTTCCACGAAGATATCAGCACAAAGTTTCACACTCATACTTCACATAATTTAGCCGCTTGCCAATTTCAGTACTTATACTTCAGTATGGAGCAATTATGAATTCACAAGAGAGAAATAATCTGTTCACTGTCGATTGATGACACCAAGTAAGTATTTTAATACCCTAAGGAGTATTTTTTCCATAAAATGGTTTCGATGCCCGTCTAACTGGACTATTTCGGTTAAATAAATGTTAATATATCATCAAGTAATTGATAAAAGTGTAATTTTCAAGTAAGAAATTTTAATATACATCAATTATTATAAATTTGTATCGTAACAACCCCAGTTCATGAAACATGAATGATGTTTCCATTCTTAAGTTTATAATTGGCCGTTAGAGTATTTATTCCTTAAGATATAATTGTGCACTATACTTGTATGTTAATAATTAATGATGATAAATTGTTCATAACGCCAGTTACCTTCAATTGCACTTTTGTAAACCAAGTTTTGCCAAATGTTTTAAGCAATTGAAAATGAATTGACGTAGCTTCGTCAATAAAGACGATAACAATTTTTCGTTAATTAAGAGAATTTTTTCCAGGAAATGGTCAAATCTAGATAAAAATTAGGCTAGAAAAATACTCGATAAAAATGAAAGAATTCAAATATTCCGATAAATATTGTTTCCAATTGTATCACAAAAGGAGTAGAAAATCATAATATTTTCCATTTATAATTTTTTTCCAAATTTTACGACCTCATAGGTACAAATCAAGAGAATTAAAAAGCTCCTCGGATAAATATCAATTGGGCGGATCGACTTTTGCCAAAACTAAATCAAAATAAAAAAATATATGACGACATTCATAACAAATCATTCGCAACTTTTCCGATTTACTAATTAGCTACGAAGCCCTACGATTTAAAAAGTTAGCTTGAGTTAGTTCATCTGAATAAGGCGCAATCATATACACAACCTTTTTTCAAGAAACTTATGAACATGTACAATCAATTCCTAGATTGCATTATTTAGGTAAATGCAATATGTTTCCCTATTTCTCTTTGAACCATTCCACTTAGGCTACGTTTACAAATAAATTAAAGACCTCACAAGATATGTTCCACAAGTGTTACAGAAACAAACGCCTGAGTCAGCATTTTCGCCGAATAGATGAGAGGAATAGAAAATTCCTAACATTTTTTTTCAATTCAAATACTCTACGTGCCATGATCCCTCAGTTATAAATAAAATCGAAAAATTAAGCCGTCGAACGAATAATGGATAAATATTACAGCGATCGTTTTATGATTTTACAGATAATATAGCGTTAACATTAATAGAGGTTACGTTCATGACTGTATTCCCAAAAGTGTCTCCTAGGAATGTAATGGAAAAGCTAATATCCTTTCCAAAACAAAATTTAGAGAAATCATTTCCAAAATCCACACAATACCTGCTATGTTAGGGATAGAAACGAATTTGAATATCTGATCATACACAATATAAGGAAACTATATAAACCTATAAACTAGAAACTATATGAACTCAAAGGAAACTATATAAACGGTTACATAATTTAAATATTTATAGACAGAATTTGAGAAATACTACAAAGTAAACTATAGCGTGAATTAAACCGTGGATCTTAAGGTAGCCTTAATCATCATCGTTAATTTTCCTTATTATGTTCATTTCTTCGTTTATATCCCTTTTCCGTAGTCATAACTACTAGAGCCTTTTAATGCAAACAATTTAATGTAAAAATCATCCGCCTTAACCGGGATTCCCGAACCCGGATTCCTCGATGTTCGGTAGAGTGCTTTAGCCAGTTAAGCTATCGAGCCGTCCTGTTAAACCCTGAAATTTGGTGGGCTTTAAAGGAACAAGATTTGGTGACGAAATACCGTACATACAATGTCACAGGCATTTGTAGTCGTGCGCGATGCGTCACAGTCCACGAGGTTAAAGCCAAATTTTTACCTTTGACAAATTCCAAGACACTGCGGGAGATGCCGCAGCAGTAACTTTTAACGTATTCAACCGCTAATATGTATCTCAATGTAACAATTTTTTAGTGTAAAAATCATTCGCCTTGACCGGGATTAGAAAATACATATTGACTACACATTAGGGATTGTAATGTATATTAGCGGATGACTCCGCTAAAAGTTACTGCTGCGGCAGAATCTCCCGCAGTTTCTTGGAATTACTATAGCCTTCTTTGAGATCAAGTAACCTAGCATCAAGATACTCTTCCTTCTTTAGAAATCCTGAACGCGCTCCTTGACGTGCTCAGCTACATATGACGTTATCAGCGGATTCTCATTTCCACAGGTTGAGTTAAAGAGGTACATCCAAAAAAACCCTCATATCAACCTCAAACCGATGCATAATCCTGAGGGGTAAAGAATGTTGTTTTCCTTAAAAAATCATCTTTCATTTGCATTTCTCTTTGTAAGCAAGAGCTTAATTACACTTCACAAAAGGATAGGCCTTGAATGGATTTACACTGAGATGTCGGATAGAATAGGGGTTTCCAACAAGCCCTTAAAAGTTTCCGCTAGAAAGAATCGGGAATTACAAAGGAGAAAAGAAATGGTTTATGGAAAAAAACCAAAAATAATACAAGGCAAAGGATGCCTTTAAATGCAGTATTCCACAAATATTCTTGTCATCTTCAGAAAAGACTACATTCCAAGAATGGGCAAATATTGTTACGGCCTCGGGGAAGAGAAGTGAAAAGAGACCGAGTAAGTCTTCATGAAATACTGTCTCTTGTGTGGCGGCGTATTTGAGACGCAACTAAAGAAGGAATATCTTTACCAACAGCGTCTGGCTAAAATAGCTGTGATCTCAAGGACCAAGAGAAGTCTCCTAATTCCCCTTACTTTCAAACGTGCCTTAAATTCCACAAATAATAAAAATTGATATTATTTAAAAATAAATATTTGATATTTGCAGTCGACAAAGCATAAGCTTTTTGTAAAACAATAGTTCGTCATGAAGTTTAAACCACATATTCACACCCAGAGTTTATTTAAGCTATACGAACTGATTTACAAGGTATGACTGTACACAAATACATCCTATTGTATTATACTATATGCTCTGTAATTCTTTGTAGATTTATGTCGCATAGTGTCCATTATTGGATTATCGTATAGGAGGTATTTAATAGCCACAACGTTAATGCCTGCATTTAATAAACAAACATTATTTTTACTTACTATTAGCATTCATTCAACAAATTCTGCAACGATAGTCATTGAAAACAATAGTTAATAACTAGTTCTTTGACAAAATCCATAGTATGTAATACCAAATGATTTACCTCTAGCTAGTGGCAGTTGATAGGTAGTGACTTTACAGAAACAGCAATTTCTCCTCATCATTCACAGTACGTCAAATTATTTCACGCACACTAAATAATAATTTAGCTAATAATGAAAATATATTATAAAACCGTTATTTGCAGGGTAATTTAATTTAACATAGGTATAGCGAAATCATGAACTTATGTTTCCTGAAGGGGCTTAGCTATTTGAAGAATTGCTAATTCGACTGACTACATAACTACCAATGATTGGCATGACTACCACTTTCAACGCAAAAGGTTCGGATGACGAATTTTCCGAGCGGCTTAGACCTAAAAAGAACAATACGTATTTTAAATTTGACATTGAACAATTTCTACTCGCACCAATAAAATATGCTAAGATCGAGAGAATTGCAATGTTTTAAGAAACGTCGACACACCGCTAACAGCTCATATTTACTTATTCGAGCTATTTGTACGTATGAGTCAATTTTCTGCAATTCTTGTCCATTTAAAAACTATTCCAACCAATGAAATACTTTGAAATTAGATTTTTGCAAGAAGATACTCGCAAACACTCAAAAAGGTAAAAATAATTCATATTTTCTATGATGTTTCATGGTCTACCGGAGTGTTTATTGTATTTCATTATGTCAAAAAGTAATTTTTTATGGTGTTTTCCCATACACACAAAAATCTCTTTAAATTATAAAGAAATATATCGAAATTTAAATTATATTTTACGCAGGTAATTTCATTCTTGTTCATTTTTAGCAATGTTATCAATAGCTAGGCCCGAAATCTTTCTTGGTAATTAATTAGGAATTTTCAAACAACAAAAGGGCTCTATTTTACACAGTTACCTTTCCAAAGCTTGGTCAAGATCGCAAAAATTAATGAAAAGATATACATTATATGATGTAAATAAATACTTCAAAGTCGTTAAAAAAAATTCGTAAACAAACACCGTAAGCCATTAATTGATTTCGGGATACTTTAGTAACTACGAGTGCAAGTACTCGTAATTTAAAATATGCCTTTGCTATGCATTGTGATCATACACGATTCTACGATACAAAATCGATACTCTGATAACCGTGTTTGATCTTCTGTGTTATCGATACTCTGAGAACCGGCTTCAAGATATAATGCATACCTTCTAACGTAGCAGTGACTCATGGCACCATGTATCCTAGCAACAAAGTGAATTTTAATTAGGTAAGACGAGAACCCCGTGACGGCATGATTTATCATCATCTCCAGGTATGTTGACCCTCCAGCGTCAGATCTGAAGTGTTTCTATATGGCTAATGTTCAAATCCATGGATCTTCGACCAAGACTTCAGTTATGATCAATACTTTAGCAAAGGGGATGCGCCTACCTAGATGTCAGAGACGCACAAGGAGGCTCGGTGGCTAAGAGCGAGAGATCATCAACCATCTAAACCTATTTTAACTGGTTTCGGCAACGAAAATATGACCAGCTATATTTTAAAATTATACTAATTTAATACATACTAGATAACGTTATTTTATATCATCTTGCCGGTCCAAAGACTGTCCGTGTGTAAGTAAACGTGATTCCTAAATTGGTGGACGTTCTAATAACGCTACAGTAGGCATATTGTAAAACAGTTGTTTTACAATGACATAGGCACTCAATTACTTCGTAAAATAATTTATCAAATGCTTTCACGATGCGCACAATGAAAACGTCGACATTAACATTTTTTCTCCGCAGGAAGTATGAAAACTGGGGGAGCGATTGTATACTATACATAAACGACGGGTTCAGTTTCATTTGAGATTGACGTAAATATATTAAATGTTGGTGAATATATCATTCGTTTAGTAGGTAGACGGGCTCATATACAATATAACCTAACAAGAGCAAAAGTTGTGTCTGGAGAAAATTTGAAACATGGCCAAAGCTAGGCGTAGTTGAAATGGGGTTTGATGCACCCCCCTAAAACCAAGGGTTTTCAAGGGTTCGATTGTTCCCTCACACCGGTTTCTCTCGCTTTATAAATGCCCTACTCATTATATCAATCGCCCGAAAACTCCCTCTTCAGACTTAGATTTCCCGGTTCAGTCTCTTTCCAGCGCCTCCAGCGACTTCAACCTTCCATCAATAAGACGGACGCTGTCTTCGTGTTTACCCTTCGCCTCTCGACTCTTTTTCCCTTATCAATTACCTCTCTTTGCGGCAATTCGGCACACATCTCTCTTTCTTTCTAAAATGTTCCCCATGTTCTCCTTATCTCTCTTTCTTGCTCATTGTCAGTTAAGACCTGTCCCGTTTTATCCCCTCCAAACACACACTGAATACATTTAAGGCGCGCTTTGGTGTAAACCATATAACCGCAGTTAGTGAGCCAGAGAAAATTACATGTACCCGACGAATCAACCCGCATGAAAGCATTTTTCTTTGCACCTTTGGTTAAAATCAAAAGGAATTCGACTAGGCACTCGTATTAGGAAAATAACCGAGACAAGGAAAAATATATTGGTAATGATATAAATTAAAAATACGAGTATATCGGACCCTGAGTGTTGCCGATCCCGGTGGTGGCGGGGTAACGTCCTCGCCTGCCAACCCCAAGGTCGCGGGTTCGACTAGGTGGTTTTTCTTCCACTTAGGCCTGGGTGTATCTTATTATAATATTGTTACATCGTTGTTCAAATTCCGATGTAAAGGCTAAAGTGCTGTTTTCGAACTAATGCAAAATAAATAAATAAATATCTTGAAATAGTCAAGATAAGTCATCCTCATTTATTCTACAGATTCAGGTGAGATGTAGTGGAAATTCGTCATTATGAGAGCAACAAATTTGCACTTTCCACAGATTTATTTGCAACGTATAACGCGTTTCAGTTCATCGAACCATCTTCAGGTACAAGGCCTAAGACAATTCCTGTACCTGAAGATGGTTCAATGAACTGAAACTCATTGTACGTTACAAATAAATATGTGGAAAATTACAAATTTGTTTTTCTCATAGTAAGTCATCCTCTTACAATAAACACGCATATACACAGTTCCTAATGCCAATTTAGTTACCAACGGTGAAGGGCAGATTGTCCAAGTTCCTTGATTTTTTCTTTTAGGTTATAAGTGGCATCGCAATCAAATGTTACCATCAATACATTCAATTCCAATGCAATGAATACTCTTGTTGATGATCAAGACTTTGACATTAAACATTATTACAATTTTACATATTTATTTTAAAGATTAATTATTATATATTGATAAATATGAGAACCTTATATTAATAGTATGTATGAATTAATTACTCTTGTTGGTTTTATGTTAACTCAAATTTTTTATAACCGTTACGACATGGGAAATACATAAATTAGCACCCACTTCTGATTATTTCTAAAAATTGTAATGCGAATAAAAAATTGAATAATACAATTATTAAATTTTTTGGCCCTCAGAACTTCAGTTAGGGACCAAAGCAAAAAATTACTTGATTGCAAGGCACTTAAAATTTAATCAATCCGAGATTTTACGAGTAGCTACTACCAAAATTCTTTTCAAGCGGACACACACTGGGTTGAAACCACATTTAACCACATTTGCATGTTTATTTCCCGTTTAAGTGAAATTAAAATAAACTATTAATCTATGTATAAAAATTGATATATTTCAATTAAAAATTACTTCTCAAATGGACAGCGTACAGTGAAAATATCAGCATCACAAAAAAATGGGTTTTTAAATCTCCATTCAAGCTCAAAAAGTCAAGCCCTCGGAAATTCAGTCTAGTTAATAACCGTTCCGTTCCTTCCCCAATACTTTGCATCCTCCTTTCCCCGCAATCCTTCATTTATGCCGCTTCTTAAGAATTAAGGAAAAAGAAGAAACTAAAAATGAAACTTTTTCAATTAAAAATGCCACTCACCCGGACTTTTTATATCAGCGTGAGAGTTCTTTATAGGCATTACTACGAATAGCCAAGCAGAAGATAAATTCTAAATTTGAGCATATTCTCTCCTTTTTGTCTTCTGATAATAAAAGAAACAGTTAATCTATTACAAAAGACCAGATGTTAATTACTGTAGTCTTAAAAAGAATCTACTGTTTTTTCAGGGTGGAACATAAAAGCGACAAATTCATGACGCTGAATACCAATTTTATTGTCACTCGTGCGTTCAAGGGAGGATTCAAATGGATAGAGGGAAGAAAAGAGGCAGAAGGAAACAGTACTTTACTAAGGGCGCAACTGCGGGTACGCGAGCTGTCCTCGTTCGATTAAATATTCTCTCCTTTGCTCTCTCGGTAAGAGCGAGCTTCTGAGAGGGAACCAGGACGTGCACAGCAAATTATTTCATAGAGCGCACGTATGTCCTCTGGGCCAGGAATTATTTCGTTTTAAAACCATAAATGTTCACGTTTTTGGAATTAATCTGTCGCAAAGAGAATCGATCTTGAGTAATCCAAAGCTTATTTTCCGAGTTTTCCTTGCGGAGAATTCTTCCTTGGGTTGCCATCAGTCTAAAATAAAAACTGCTTCGGTTGTTCTCGAGAGACGTTTTAAGCGCCTGGGAAACGCATGTCCATGAGTTACCATATGATAACCTTATATTAGGTCTGAAGATGAAAAAATCCTAGTGGTCCTTAAAGAATTGTATCACTGTTTTTGATTAATTGGATCCACATTTATGTAATAAGGTTTACAGTGTAAATGAGTGAAAAAAGGAGAATGCATTAAAGTAAGCGGCAAAGAGGACACCGGAACGCTTGAGAAAGGTGCTTTTGGAATTATAGGATGAAGATTATAATGGCACAAAGCAAGAACGGAAAAATTAGAATGAAACTCATAATTATGAAATTAATCATAGGATTTCTATGCAATAAAAGTCCATTACATTCAACGTGAGGCACAGATATAAATTACATTGCAAGTCTTTATGTCATACGGTCTATCAGGTTCTTATCAATGACAGTATTTATACATATTCACCAACAGAAGCTTATGTTTCATCATTTGACGGATACAACCATTGGCAATTAATATTATTAAACCGAAGTTGTAATAGGAGGAAAATATCAATAATAAATTGAAACCTGATGCACAATTTTATTAAAAACCTTTCTCAATCTTTATAGTCTCTCATGAAGCTTTAGGTAATTTCCCTAAGATGATTCTTCTACCAATAATTCTAAAATTTGTTGAAGTTATCATAATTAATTTTGAAGAGCTAAAACAGTGTTCACACATGTTTAGCCTTTGTCAAATCTTCAAAGTTTAAAAATACATCTGCATCAAAGTTTTAAAGATGGCATCAGCCATTACTTCTGTCTGGATTGAAAGCTTTAAGAAAATGGTGAGTTGAAAAAAATAAAATTGTCATTCAATAACATCCTATCAATCTAAGTCAGTTAAAAAAGAGACCCCAATATCCTCAGAAGAGAACATCAAAATTTAATTGTGCCCCTGATGGAAGTAGCAATAATGGGGCTTGTAATACTTCATCTCGAACATGTAACTTGTCCATACCGGCTGATTCATAAATTTTAAAGTTTCAGAATTATAAAGAAGAGTACACACAATCATCAACTCGAAAGTCGGGTCAATTAACCTAGTATTCACCTAGTAACTAAGCCCTTCTACGCATTAAATTCAAATATTCAGGGACCAATTTCTTTCCCTGGTCCGCCCACGGATTGCCGAAAATTTATGGTGCCCAGGAAACCGCACATCTTGGGTTTAGCTGTGAGTGTTCAGAGGCATCGCCCGTATAGGATCCCGGGACCCTGGGGTCAGTTCTGAAAGCTGTATCCCCTGGGCTACCACGCCACCTTCATAAATTATATCTTTTATTATTTTGCAACGCCCTATATCCTTTACCTTCCACGTCCTCCCTCAAAATTTTCCCTCAGCCTTTTAGAGAGGCGCATCCTTCCTCTCGCCTTAATCGCTCTCTCGCACGACCCCGTACTCTGGCGCACACACGCCCATTCTTTCACCGCCTTCCTCCCCATCTATTTTTCAAAACCCCTTCATCAAACTCCATCTCCTTCTCCCTTTTTCCCTCGTTCTTTGCCTCTCTGTCCCATTCTCTACCCTTCTCTCCGGGTGACAGCGGTAACAGCAGCATTTCTCCAATCCTACCCCCACTCTCAACACTCACTTGTACACTCTCCCTATCGGATATCTTTCTTTCCCTCTCTCTCTCTTTCATGGAGGGAAAAGAAAATTTCGAAACAGAAGAGTATTTCCCCCTCATGAGTGAAGTGGGAGAGGAAAGGGGGTGGATGGGAGGGTACTGTTTGGGTAAGAAGAGGGGGAGGGAGGAGGGGGAGAGGATATCCAAGATAACGGGTGAGAGAGAGGCGGTCGATTCGAGCAACCATTAGTGACCGATGCGTATGGGAGGAGGCGTGGAAACTCTCTTCTCTGTGGCTCTTATATCCTCTCTCGCCCCTCCCTTCCGCCCTCCCCCTTCCCGCTTCTCAACACTCTCGGCGCCTCTCTTCCTGGTGCCGTTGCCCAAACACCCGCCCTTCCGCGAGAGAGAGCCTGCCTGCCTCCTCTAGCGCAACTCTTTGCGTCCTTCCTACTCCACTCCTTTTTTGCAATATGCACTCGTCGAGCCCAGGGTCTTCCCCTTTTTGTTGCATTCCGAGTTTAAACTTACCATCCCAGACCACCATCTTTTTTCCTTCGGAATAAAACGTCACTTTTTTTCCGTCCATCGCTCACTCAAAAATTGCAAACTTTGCGTTGTTAAAACTTTTCACTCGAGGACAAAAATATTTCACCCGCCCGAGGGGACGTCCTGTGATATCCAGCACAATTTTCTGTTAGTTTTTCCGTGCACTCTCCCAATTCCCCCAGGTCATCATTTCGTATGATTTTTGAGTTTTTGGCCGCGTCCGGTTGAATACTTGTTCCTTTTTGAATAGTTCTTGCATAATCAACGGAATTTTTCAGCCCTCGTCCATTTCCACAATATTCGATCCTGAAAGATTCTTTTCTCCCCGCTTCATCCGAACCCGAAACGGAAGCATTCAAGCATTGGATGGGACTTAAGCTTAGGTCACAACAAGAAACCTAAAATGCAGGTCTCATATTTTATCTGCTCTAACCAAATTTCGTCTACGTCATCCCTTTAGTTTTAGTTAAAACCTAATTGATTGCATATAACATATCAGAATCTAATTTCACTGTCTTGTGGAAAATATCAACTGATAAAATTAAGCAATTTGCAGAATCTGTAAATAAGTGGTGGTTTAAAGGAATACGAAAGTTTAAATTTACGCATCAGTCCTTTAAATCCCCGAGAGTAAATCTTCCGCTCTGCTATTCCTCTAATCACCAGATACCCAATGTGTAGGGCTCGGTACCTTTTTTTGCCATTAACTATTCAGTTTATAACACTCAAACATAACCCTGTTTCGATTTCCAAAAACGGAGAAGTGCTTCGCGGAGAGTAAATTTTACGATTTCTCAAAAATTGCTTTTTCGGTTGCTGGTATTTTTACAACAGAGTTGGCCTTCCTCCCCTCAATAAGTCCTAGGATCCTAGAAGTAGTAAATGCCACCTAGTGCATATCGATTCTGTCCTAATAAGCGTTCTACACATACGTAGTTTCTGTTTCGATTCGACTCTCCATTTCCCAAAATGATGCGAAACCTTGATGAGAGGATCATTGCCCTACCCCACTAAATGAGCTTGAGACAAAGTTTTCCGTTCTTGCAAGAGCCGCCAGATAGAGAGTTTGGATTTTACTAGGCGTCCAACATGGATGTCGTGTGACACCCGAAATGCATGCCTCTCCACATAACACCACAATACACACAAAAAATCTCTGCGTCTTCGGATTCAAGGGTGAATTACCAAATGAATTCCAAAAGAACACACAATTTTCCCTCATGCCTTATTTTTTAAAGATTAAAATAAGTTATCTTAATAAATGAAAAATAAGATGTATCCAATGAGTAAAAAGCCAAACTTTACTAAAAATAGTGACTTCACCACAAAAAAGTTTACATTGTTCCCTCTTTCGTGCATTTTCATGTTAAGCTTAAGATAAACTTCAAGGTGGATACTTCAATCCATCTTACACCCTTCTTAACACTTTGTTGATATTTTAATTCTTTCCACGAAATACTGTCGTTCAAAGAACAACATATCGGGAGGTTACATTACATTTTTCCTGAGTATAACCAAGACAGATGAGCTACTTTCAGAATTATATCTAATTGAATAAATAAGGGAAATTTAGAGCCTCACGCTTTTCCGATTGATAGCTATACAATGAAGATCTCTTACACGTTACACAATTCCTCTATCTCACTTTCCTCTTTCACTTTGCCTTTTCCAACCAATATGAAGAAAAAAACAAAAGTCGAGGCGAGATTTTATAACAGAGTCCATTACTCCCTCTCTCTTTCTCTATCTAGACATCACTCCCTATCTCTCTCTCCTTTCGAGGGGACGTGTTTCTCCACCAAACCGTTCCCTTCCTTCGTTCCGGAAGAGGAAGTAAGACGGGGATGGATCTGGGAGTTAAGAAGTCTTTGCCTTCTACTTCCCTGCCCAACAAGAGCGAGAAAAAGGCATTCACTCGCATCTGCAGATGTCGAGCTGTCGCTTCTCTCTCTCTCTCTTCAAACAGAAATAACGACACATACGCATATATATATATATATATATATATATATATATATATATATATATATATATATTTAAATGATGAAACCGTGTCACTCTGAGTAACATCTCGGTGTGATTGAAAATAAAAGGAGCTTCGTTTTTTTTTAAAGTGCGATTAAAGTAAAGAGAACTAGATTCTAATTAACTTTATAAAATATCTATATGTGGCTTCAGAAGTTGAGTAGTCATTCGAGTCTTTAAATATTCAATATGTCAAATAAGTTTAATTTAATAACTAAGCTTTTGTTTCCTCTCCTTGTAAGAAGTTTTTTTGGGGCGTGTTAATATAAGCTTTTCTCCAATGGGTACATCAAGCTTGCAACTAATAAAAATATTTTTTTAAATACTCCCACCTTAACTAATACATCTGAATAATTTAAGTCGTAACTTTGTGGAAACCGTTCTTATTGAGGTGGAATCACTTAGTATTTCCACTTTAATCAAGTACATTTGTAATTACAAAACGGCTTAATCTCAACCAGGAGGAAATATAAAAGAAATCGAATTATTAGATCAAGTAACAGCACAAACACTCTAAAATCAACAAACTCATCGATATCACTGTTTTGATTCCTACATCTACATGTTTTAACGGTGGTGCTTCTTTAGAATCTCTGACTAAACTGAATATGTCATATATTACCTCCTCGACGGTTATTAATATCTTGAACCACTCAATGACCCTCATGACCAATTCATAAGGGTCATTGAGTAGTTCTAGATATTTCTAACCGTCGAGGAAATATAATATGACACCAAATAAAGATTTTATGTTCTCCATCAAGCGATGACTATATTTGCAGTCGATGTGAGCATAACAACGCCACCTTCCCGAGGAAGACTAATCGTCAGTTTACAGGCACTATCCATAGGTGCCGATCAGCTAGATAACATTTCTTACCCACGGCGCACCTCCGAAGCATCAAAGCCATATAAATATCAATTAATGAGAATAAGTAATCAGATAAATAGAAAGTAAAAAAAATATACATCGTGGTAAAGGGATGTATGCAGCTTCAATTACGAATAAAATTGAATTTTTTTAAGAGACCCAAATAATACAGCCATTCAGTTAGTTAATTTCCAATTTCTTTACACACAATCTCAGTTTATAGAAAAAAATACATTTTTATGACTACTATGAGTATAGATTCTCTTGGCAGTACAGTGGATAGAGCCCCATGCTGCTGAACAGAGGTCTCTAGTTCGATTCTGGGATATACCAATCCGAATAGTAGATATATATTTGGAAATTCTATTTATAGATAATAATAAAGGAAAATGCTTACGTTGAGATTAAATAGTGGTCAAAGGATATTAAAAACAACTATGCATAAATAATCCTGGAAAAACCTTTTTGCACTGAAAAGGAGAATGTAATTCTTCTTCTTTCGAATATTTAAAACGATGATTCTATAAATTACATTAGAAGCCGCGACAAAATTCGATTACACCTAGTTTTCCATGAAATCTGCAAATGAGATGTTATGTGATTATAATTTACATTACGCAACTTGAGAATACCTCTACAAGATTCACTACTGAAACCAGATCAGAATTAAAGATTAAATCCAAGTGAAAAATAACTACGGACTTTATAGCGACAGCTAAAATACCAGTAAAGTTTCAGTGAAAAACTCGAATACCATAGTCGAGTTTTAAATTTAAAAGAAGTTTTTAAAATCTAAATTCTAGTTTACTCAGCTTCTCCCGGTACGATCAAAAAGAATAGGTACATTTCTACTATTAAGGAAATATATTAAATGTCATAGAAAGAGTAGGTTCCGCGTGACGATTTTATATTCATAATATATTTGTGCTTTTTAGAAGGAATATTCCGTAGACAAATAATATGGAAAGAAATAATTAGGAAGGTCAACACCTGTATTTAAAACTGCCTTTGCATATAATCTCACATGTACTTTGATCGATACGAACTGAGCGGGCACGGAAACATTACATTATTCATATTTCTTTTAAAAACTAAGTGATTGAATGTTGCTGCATTAAACCTTAGCAAATCTAAAAATGGAGTAATTTTAACCTATTCCCCACTTTTAAATAAATTAACGTTGAGCTAGGAACGACCGAGCTAGCAAGTCGGAGAATGTTTGAAGGTAGTAGATACGTGCAACATCTGGTGACATTTCTTAAGGCTCGAATGGCTAAATAAACTTCGCATCATTCATAAACTTAGAGCTGAGGATTTTCATGACAACTTTAATGCTACTGAATGTTGGGCGGTTATTTTTAAAGTAATTAGTGAAATGTACCGATTGCATTCAATGGCGGTCGAAATAATCTGAATTTATGGAATTTATCAGGCAGGTATTCCATCCAACGCTGGTATGAGGTGACAAAAGCCGAATATACGATTTATTTAATCGGACAAACCTGGAAAGGTGTCTTTCGTATGCATCTGTCCATATTTTTAGTTGATGCAAAAAACCCTAGACTAGATATTATTTGGTACATACGAGTACATATTTTCGATATACAAAGTCCTCTTTTCCGAAATTACTTTGAATGAGCAATCCAAACACTGTTTTCATTGAATAAATAAGATTACATCTGTTACTTGTTTAAATTTAACCCCTTCCTTACACCTGCAGTCAATGATGGAATATTAAAAAAAACTGAAATAGCTTAATTGGCCATTTTTTTATCAGAATCTTTATTTTATACGACTCAAGTATAGTTTCAGGGATAAAAAACCTTTTTTAAACAGAACAGAAGTGATGCAGGGCATAATTAAATTCTTCATCAAAAAAAAAGAATAATTAATGAATTTAAAAATAAGTTGAGAAACAGCACATCAGTGTTAGAGAGGTGTATTAATGGCTGCCTGACGACGAAATGAAATTATATCCAATACACCCCCGTTCACTCCTTCAGTAACACTTGTGGTTTTGGCTGCTGAGATTTCAATTTCGGCCGCTTGCTTTCCGAAACTTAATTTCCTAGTAAGAGGGAGAAACAAGTTAAGTTCTATCGTGACGTTCGTAATTACCGCCAAAGAGAATCATTTTTAGCGACACACCCGCACACATTTTAATTGTTGCCCAAAAGAATGGGTTTGCTCTTCCACGCCATCCGAACAATGAGACGGTTCACGTGTGAGGATCTCAAATTTTCCGACTTCACAAAAACTCTCAGAAGGAATCTCTTAGAAGAACCCCATTAAAGGCTCCCTCGCCTTACCTCCCATTTATTCCCTCGCTGCTGACGCCTCATTTAACCTCGCCGATATTACTTATCCTATTGCTCCCCAAGTAGGACGGTAGAGGGTTATCTCCAGCATCTCTTGCGAGTTAAAATAACTGTAATGAAGTCAAAGAGGGAGACAAAAAAATTGATGTCTTGCAGGGAAAAAATATATCCAAAAAATATGGGAGAGAGTCAGTAAAGATATCCTGTCTCAGTCCTTTAAAAAGAAAACTCTCGAAAGCAAACCTACGGATTTATTTTTCACCGTGACCCAACTAAATGAATTTACGCCGCAGTTTCTTTCCAAAATTTGAGCAGAGCAGTGCTATCGGAGGATGTTTCATCTTGTTCTTTGATTATCTCATAAAAATTTTGGAAATCCTAAGTACTAAAAATGTCTATGGGATGCCTGACAGATCAAGCCATATTTTCTGTGACACGCAATCATACAAAGCACCAAAAATATAATAATCAAACAGTGGTAAAATATAACCCCTTAGAAGTAATCATATTTTTTCACATAACAGTAAAATAAAAAAATACAACAGGGTTTGCTTTGTAAAAAAATCTCAATCCATTATTAAGTAACGCCCGAGCAGAATTGGTTAAATTGAAATAAGAGATATGGCATTCTTAAATGAACACATTGTAGCATACTGCAATAAAATAATATTTTTAAACAATAGAAGTTAATTAACATGCATGAATTCCCACAAATAAATGTAATAAGAAAGCCACTATCAATTCGTTCATATAGTTTCCCGTTAATGTTGAGCTCATGCACGATACCTTATGGATTATTTTGCGCATGTTGCTTCACTGCGAGCATAGCTACAGGGTGCGTTCCTAAAGTAATACAATTAAATTCCCCATGCCGCTCCTATTGGTTGGAGTGGGATCAAACTGCTTTGAGTAGGTGGGAGGGACGCTAAACTTTTCCGCAAAATAATTCGTGAGGCTTACGGGAAATCTGCTCTGTGCTAATCACAAGTTTCGAGGTGGTTAAAGGCCTTTAAGGAGGGCCAGGAAGAGGTTCACGACGAACAACGCTCTGGGCGGCCGTCAACCAACAAAACCGACAACAATGTGGCCCGTGTTCGACAATTTCTGCAAAAAATATAATTTCATTACTTGTGGAACTCACCCTGTACGTGTGTAGGCAGACACAGGCGTTGATGGAAAGTCTCAACAACAGGGTACGCGACTTTCAATTTATCTAGATAAGAAGATTCAGCCCACAAGTGCCGTTAGGTTTAGCTTACTTTATCGATAAAACTAAGGAATTGATGCAATACATTTTTATTCCCACGGACATTCTCTGCATCACCATATGAACTTCATGGCGCAATTTAGTTTCTAATAATTTCACAAACATCTTAACCATACAAAACTACATTATTAATAACTAGCGACATATCGACCACCATAGGACACGGCAGAACTACACCGCCCTTTCCAGCTCTGTTTGATCACTCATTAGGCATACGTATCCGACGATAATGGGAAACTCGACTTACATTTGACAAAAAATCGCCTCTGTGCCTTCGAAGTATGGAAACTTTATCTTTAGGAGAACAGTATCTCATTTTATGAAAAGAGATAAAAACTTGCCAAAGAAAAAGGAAATATCTATGACTTCCGGTGAAAGATGTACTTTTCAAAGTTGAAGATGATGGCGAGACCCTTGAGAACTTCATAAAGGGACCTCTCCATCCCCTGTGGAGAAGAGAAGGAACGAGGTAATTTCATATTTATACTGCATGTACTCGTTGTATTATCTTGACTTCCGGAAATAGTCTGTCTCTTTCTCTACTGTCTCATAAAAACATATAATGGCCTTTAGATTGGAGAGATTAGAGTGCAAATGAAAGAGTTACCGCATGAGTAACAAAAATACCCTCTACGGAAAGAAATACGCCGAAAATTTCCCATGTTCAGTGGCCCCCGGCGCTATTACTTACGAATTGAAATGACGTTCGTTTAAACTCATAAATTAACCAGAACGTAGTTGAGGATTATGCAACTCGCGGGGAAGGAGCTTGTGCGTACGAAGGAAAACAAACACGGAGGGAGACGGTTTCTTTATTCCCTATGCGCCTTCAAAAAGAAACGCGGCTTCCTGGCCTAAGTAAAACCGAAGGGCATTAATAACAGGTTTATTTAGATTATTATGTACCATGGATTACACTGCAATTTAATTTACTTTTGACGAAGTACTATATAATATTTAAAGCAACAAATTAGACAAAGAAAATGAAATTTTACAAATGCACTACATAAATCATTTTTTTAACTTAAATTCGTTTAAAAGCAAACAAATTAATAAAGAATACAAACAATGACGCTGGAGGTAATACTAATAAAAATAATACTAGATCACAAAGCGTATTAAAATTTGTCCGATATAATAAACGACGAACAAGTATGGGCGAATACTGAAAATAACATGCTGACATGCCATAACTCGTTAAAATATTATCCCCATCGGTTAATAATACTCTGAAAAATATCACTCAAACACGCAGATTATTTTGCCATTTCTAATTACGAATTAAATTCAGATTCCTTCGCAAATTAAAATGCAATGAGTAATCTGCTTCCTACTGTTTACTTATGCTAGTTCAAGAATGAAATATTCAATTATTGAAAGCCACTTTATCCGAAATACAGGAGCATGCATCGACCAAGACCCTATTTTACCTATACACCATCTTTACATGGTCGATTTCCTCCAAAAATGGAAGTCGATTTGGAGTATGGAGGAAAAGAAATCTTATGAAGACTTTATTTCAGGTTCGGGTTCATCAAATAGACTTGAGCAACTGTCCAGGTGGCGCACGTTACTCGCGAGCATAAACTTTGGGCTAAAGAAAAAGCTAATATTCACACGTAGTAGTGTTCGGCCTAGCTCTGGTGTTCTCCGTTGGGCATACGTGTAATATACCGCTGTATGCCCTCATCAACAACAATCCCTGCGCAAAAAGGGACACTAAAGTTGATTCCAGCAGATTTCGAAACACTCATCCTTGATACGCAATTCAAGGCCATTTGAAGTATTACCTTTAGAACTCGTGATCTTTAGAACTTAAATATTAGAACTCGTGAGTTGCTAAATGGCTTACTTAAGTTAAATGAGCATTTAGACTTTTTATTATCAGCATTAATGAAAATGGAATTCCGACGGTTTTCATCAAATATTTCCTGATAGAAGAATCTATATAGAACCGCGTTACATCACATAGGAAATTTTAGAATATTTGAGTCAAAGGACGTTCTTACAATCACTTCATCCAAGATGAATTCTTACTAACTGCAAGCAATAATGACCAACGAGAATATTTTTGGAAATAGCAGCTATTGAGATTGGATCCAAACAAGCGAATTTTCTCAGCCATGACGACAGAGATACACAATAGGTGTGTTAAATACGCCGACTCTTGCCACTGTTTGCAATAAGGGTCGAGGGGACAGGACATCCTATGGAAGTACTGAACTCCGGAACATGCATTTATACCTAATTTTTCCCTCGGGTATTATCTGAATTAAGTTCCGGAGACTCACAATAGGTTTTTTCAAAACCACAAACTCAGTTATCAACCCGAAAGTCTGTTTGATAGATAGCAGAACTCACCCAATACTAAGCCCAAGGGCGAGTGAAATCCACACACCGGGTAGGGGGGCCAGTTTATGACCCTGTACCGACTATGGTTTCCCAGAAAATTATGGTACCGGAAAAATTACAATGGCTGTAGCTGAAGATGCCCGAGAGGCGTACCCATGAGTCGAACCCGGCCCCTCCGGTGAGTACACCTACACTCTACCCCTGAACAATAACGTCCCCAGGGTTTTTAAATAATGATGATAAATTATTCAATATAGCTTAAGCATGAGGTAACTCTACCTTTACTACATGAGGCGGCTCGTAGCATTACCTCGGATATATACGAAAGCAAGTAAGGATGAAAGTTCACCTGCTTGAACCGCTATTTTCGAAAAATTTTCTTTTCCCTAAGGAATCAGAGATGACGCAACCGTCGTATGAAGTTAAAATGTATTATTATCATCGATGGCAAAATAATGTATTGCATGAGAAAATATATTCCAGAAATCATAAAAAAATATCGAGAACAACAGTATTCAGCAATTTAAACGACTACTTTTTGAGAAGTGCGCTACACAATTATTCAGCTCTTACACTCCATAACATTAACATAACCGATTTGTACACATAGAATAAGTGAACATTCTTCAGAAAACATTTCCTGAGGGTACTACAACAAACATATTCGGTTTCGGCTGGAGTATTAGCAATGTTCAACTGAAAAACCATCTGTTTCCTATGGGTGCACAGAGAACTGTGAAATAGTGTCAATTGAAAGCAATGAAAACCCTTATGAACTTGAACTCTTGACATAAGTACCTTAGGATACGAAATTATGAGTGTTTAATTTTACTCACTGAAATACCTACTATCGCCTATTCCTGAAAAACGTTTAAAAATTATCATTTGTACCGTTATGGCTGAATTTTCATTAATATCAAAGTTCGGGTGACAACCAAGGCAATTAAATCAACGAGTTAAGGGTATTTCTTCCACCTCTAAACTGGCAGCATGACAACTATTCAACAAAATTTCCCGTACTACCAGTGAAAGCTAAAATTTGCTTAAATTATAATGTTCCATTAAAAGCCTTGATGTTTCATTTGCTTGAAAATAAATGAATTGTCATGTAAAATGTAATTTATTAATGCCCCTCTACTGCATAGTAATTAAAATCATCAATTATTACTCTCATAATGATATTCAAACCTCATTCTAATTGGTCCTTGAAACGACAGCCTTTTTTTACAAGGTAGGAAGAGTCAACGAAACGGAATATGTCACCAGGTAATTAAAATCCAAAATTTTACACGCCTATAGATAGCAGGAAAAAAAGAGATTTACGTTGATTTTTTTCAATACTGCTGATCATTTTTTCAAATGCGAAAAACATTCAGGTAATACTGCATGATTTTTCGGCAGTAAAATCTATTCTCATAAAGGCACTGAATAGTTCCACCCCAAAATAATAATATACCAATAAATTCTTATCATTATATTTAGACGGGACAATTACAACTAAAGGTGGACTATTTTCACCAGCGATGTGACATTACACCTTTTCCACTCCTTTTCAAAACACATATTCTCAAACCTATTTTCGAGTTTCTATTATGATTAACTTTCTTAGACAAGAAATGAAATGGGCAGTGAAATGGAAATCGAAAACTTTCCGGTAGATCATCTAATGCCTGTTTCCTTTCAGTGGAATTCTACCAATTCAAAGGAAGCATATTTTCCACAGAATCCATTACATTTATGATATTTCTCGGTCATATCCCACACCGCTGCAGCAGTAGACTAAATGCTATAATGGCTTCAATTCTGATAAAAACTGATAGCATCGACGCTTAGAAATCACCCCGTAAAGGACCACTTTTTCAGTGATGCGTGAACTCTCTTTGCAACGCGTTGTCTCCACGATCGAACGCCGCCATTACCAGTAAGAACCTTGCGCCCAGCCATTTCGTCAGAACTCTATCCTCAGCCACTTCCGAACCCTTTATTCTCCTCCTTTGGTGAAGAGAAGTTGCGGGGAGTGCGCCAAAGATCACCTAAGAGAGATCTTCCGTTACGTGCTCTCACCGAAATACTGCCTTCACGAAGCTGTTTTTTCGACTTAACGCAAGGATTCCATAGCACCGCTCAGTCTCACTATGCCATTCGACATATCGAAGCTCGTGTTGAGAAAAGAGGCGGAAGGGGTTGAAGTCCACCAAAGGAAACCCCCTGTGAGGGTAACAAAAGATAAAGGGAGCGTACGAACTGAATGAGAAAGAGGAGTCACAGTGGTAAGCGCCGTGAAAACGGGGCAGAGAACGTTCGTACCTCTCTCCCACCCCCTGAGAGACGGGATTCGAGGGAGATTCCTTCCATGGTGGAACCAGCAGATTTGGAAGTTACACACACGTTCCCAATTTCTCTGAAATAATTATGACATTCATGGTGCTTCCTTTTCATAATTAAATCCGTGGGTAGTAGTTTCTTGCTTGGTATATGTACGCTCGTTTTATGAATCACAGAATTAAAGCGACTGAAAGAATGACATTAAAAGAAAATCTGCACTACGTGCCTCAACTACTACCATGGCAACTTTTCTTATGTCGGAAACCTAGACGACCAAAGAAACATGAAGAGAAATGACCGCAGTTGTATCTATAACAATTTTTTTTAACTGTAAATGTCACTTCCGAGATTTAAGGATAACACTAATATGTACACGTGTTTCCTATTCAGGCCAAGCAGCAATATGCTGGTATATTTGGCACTGGCATGTTGACTTGAATATTTAATCAGAAATGAAACCACACGAACCACTAACCACAGCTGGTCGTCACATTTCTACGGCACGCAATCTACCTCATTCAGACCATGGTTGGAAACAGTGGAAGAATTTCTAGTACATTTGACGGTTTTACTAATTTCGGACCATAATGAACCAGAGTAATCAACCGAAGTTTGGTTTTATCGCTGCGAACCGAGCTTATTCTGTACTAAGCCTTATACGGTGTGTATAATTAAATATCAGGGCGAGGGAGCCAACTCATTCCTCTGTGTTGCCCGCGGCTTCTCGGAACGACCTGGTAAATGAAAAATTACAAGGCTTTGGTGAAGCTTTGGATGTGCGGACACGTCATCTTAATTTGAGCCCTTGCCCTCAGGTCGGTAGCTGAACTCTCTGCCCACTGGGTTACCAGGCCATCTCAGCATACCAAAAACAAATTGTGAGAAAAAACTCAAAGGCGAATTTTTTATTTCTTTGGTGGTATTTTAAATCAAGATTTCCAAGCAATCCGGAAGCTGTGCGGCCGACTGAAGAGTCCGTTTTACATTTTTTAAACTTACTTAGTTTACTTTACTTCTCAGTACAGAAAAGGGCATCACTAGCATCCAGTAAATCAAATTCTACGTACCATGCACCAATTTTTGCATAATTATCAACTAATAATTATCAGATATTAATTACCTGGCTTATTTTATTATTTTAAATTTTTAATGTCAATTTGTATTAGAAAAGAGAATAACCTTTTTATAATTCTATTACAATAACAAAGGTCTACTATGCGCTACAGAAAGTTTAAGTGTTGACCTTTTCATTCCTCAATGGTATTTGTCTTTTACTTTTAAGAACTTGAAAACCATTGATGTCAAATTGTATCTCCTTCAATATCTCATGCGATCTTTGTCCACTTTGAAATGGCGTAATTAATTTTTACGGCAATAAAATTTTACGGATATGAAGCAAGATTCGAGACAAAAACTAGGTATACATGAAAAAATGTGCTATGTAGGTTTTTCAGTATTAGTACCTATTCTGGCTACAATGAAGAATGCATAGGCATAATATTTTCTTTTCTAGTATTATACCTCCTCGTGCATTTTTTTTAATATCGTCTGCATACATACATAAGTATCCAAAACTCAAGATAGCAGAGAAGAGTTAAGTACACAATGGAATGCCATAGGCTAGAAGACCTAATATTTTTGATACCCTAAACCATTTCCTGTGCATCAATCAGCTTATTTTTGTAATTTTCCTTTTTAATAAGGAATCAAATCAAAATTCCAGCTTTCAGGATTGCATAACATTTTTACGTAAGAGGTTTCCCAAACAAAAATTATATCAGCCTTTGGACTACGATTCCTGTATAAGGATATGTCTCAAAATTTTATTAATGGCCATTTTTGATAATGCAAAATAATGCGATTGTATGTTATATTATATATTTGAATAATTACTTGGATTTTGTAACTAATATGGTGCGTCTAGTTACCTATAGAGTGCAAACACTGGAGTAGGGACGCTAAGTAAACAATGATACATGAAATTAAACAGGCAAGTTTTGGGGCATATAAGGCATATAGAGTCTACATCTAATATGATTAATGCGTCACATTCATAAAATTAGAAAATTCTAATATTTTGTTTACTCAGAAAATTATTAATTCAATAATTCTGCAGAGATAATCAATTTACTTCTTGCAAGCAAACTTCATGTGACTTTTGAGGGATTCAAGTAAAACGAAAATCGCCCAGTGGTCATTTACTACCTGGCGACATAACGATAAAATATTACCAATAAATCAATCCAATAACGCATTCTCCGAAAATGGCTCGGCAAGAGATAAGTGAATTCATATATAATGTTTTCCTTAGATACGTCTACCAGGAAAGGAGATAATTTCACAAGACTACCTGGACTATGAGTCGCCTTTCTAGGGGCCACATTTTGAAATATAGTGCTTTGTATAAATAAAATACTGCGGCTTTAATTTTTCTCCGTTGAGACTTGAAAACAAAATGTCCATGCCGAATTCAGGTAAAATCAATATGTAGATGCTTGATGAGTGTTGACATAATTCTCATATCCATAATGTAGAAAATATGATAAAACTAACAGAAGTCTTGCAATGTAATATAACCAATGTTTTCGTCATCACTGATGTCATTCATCAAGTTTAATGGGACAATATTTTTTTAAAAACTTATGTCCCATCATTATTTCACCTACAAACGCTACGGGCATAATAGCTATGTGAGAAAACACTAGGTAATAAATCCATTCACATTAAGTAATTATCAGAAATTATGAATTTCACAAGTGTAAACATCATTTTCCTTGACCTGATACTTTTTACACTGTTAAATTAGTGCATTTTGGTGCATATCAGCGGAATTCTCCATCAAATTAACTGGCCCAGGACCTCACACAGCTTTTAAAATCAATTCTAAGGATGTTTTAAATAGGAGAAAGTAGCTCTATTTTAAGCTCAAGAGCATGTACTGTTTATTTATTTTTGACCAGTACCTTTGCCACCATTCGATATCTCACTTGTACTTCTATTCATCAGAAGATCACGTCACTTATACTCAATGAGGTTTTTCAAACGTATTATCCGGAATGCAGACCCAGAGCCCTCAGGTCAAGAGACGAACGCTTTACTCAATGAGATAACAGGTCCCAATAATCAACGACATGCATCAGATAAATGAACTCGCCACAAAACTCATGAAAAGAGGCGTTTAAATTGTTGACATAAAAAATAGAATCCCTGATTCATTAAATTATCAGTTGCATTCGACATATTTTGGACGCTTATTGGAACTGGAATCAATAACGTGACACAAACAAAACTCTTAATATCAAAACATTTCAACAAGAGTAGGTCGTTTTCAGTGGAGATGAATTCCGTAATTATGGCTGGCATTACATACCTGTATGCAAAGCAATATTTGAAAATGTCTCGACCATTTCCAAGAACTCTGATAATAACCTATGACTAAGCATCTCCATTAATCAAATTTATGTACGTGAACTATCACTGGTTGCTATATTGTATATGTAATTACTGAATGAACGCTGAAGGGATTCCATTAAGACGCTTGAGTCTAACTGTAACTCATTAAGTCTAGCGTTAAAATTAAAACGCAATGTAAAACATTCTGGCATGGACAATACATACTCTATTAGATTTGCGCATATGTTAGTTTTAAAATGATCCAGAGACAAATATAGAATTTGCACAAGGAGGTAAAATATCGAGCCAGCACACTACAGTACATATCTGTAGGTAAATTGAACCCTCAAGTACTAAAAGAGTACCCTCGTGTTCATTTTTATTCAATACATAAATGCAGCATGTATGTATGTGGAATATTCCTAAGTATTTAACGTCTGAGTCATTATAAAGATTATTTGATTCAGATATGATGAAAAAACCTCGATTTATTACAGATTGTTTATGATATATTCACCATCAAAGTAATTACTTCCATTTAGCCGCCCCTTATTCTTTCTACGCAAAGTACAATAACTCTTTTGTTTTCTTTATACTTTCTCATAAAAATTTACTTGTTCTACTTCCTGCACAATTGTTTGATCTATCAATAACGATCTGAAGGCTTCAATGTTATCATTGCAGGCAACGGTGCCATCTGCCATAACTTCCTCTTCCTTTCTGCGACCAGATGACGCCAGTCAGTAACGGGCTGGCAATATAAATATAAGCCTCCTTATTCTTTCATTTCGCGACGCTTTTTCATATCTGCCCATACTATACAATTTAACCGTACGGAAGCAATGTCTTAAGACAACGATATTGCAAGAGTCCAAGGCATATTTTATGAAATGTATGGCATTCAAACATATAACTTTACGTTCTGCCACTTAGGTTGAAATCATTCGAACAAGCGATTCCTCCACTACATACAGGATGAAATTTTGTAAGAGATTTTGATTTATGAATTTTTCGAGTCCTTTTGCAAGTGACTGAGTAGTAATAATAATACAGCTTGCGGAAAAAAGTAATGAAACTGTACTGAAAAAGTCTTTCACACGCGCTGCAAAAATATTAATCTTACAAACGTTCGCCATTTTGTTGTCAATAAAAATTCAATTTACGCATGAGTGACAAGAAAATTTGAATTTTTCACTGATCGACAATTTTAAAAAGAGTTTTGCCTAGATATCATTACTACCCTGTCTTTTGCATTTACACATCATTTTTTAATGTGTTCAAAGTTCCAGCATCTGTAGTACTTTTAATGCCTAAATCTATTTCAGCTCACCATAGGATATTTACGTCATGTCACAGAAAACATTAAAAGTCCTTTTTTTGGTTTCAAACTTGCGGTGTATTCTCACTAGATGTTTCTTGAAATTTCAATGCCAAGAAAATTCAATAAAACGCTACCAAAAGCTTCAAACCAAACAAGAACCTCTGTAACGTGACATCACACAAAGTAATACGCATGTTTCGCATATGTTTACACAATTCATGTGTTTCACAAAGGATTTTTTAATTAAACAAAATAAATGTTCTGTCGCTCACTAATTAGGGAAATCGCACTTAACTGAAGTAATTTAAACCTTTTTAATAAATTATCATCTTATATATTGTTGCTGAGTTCAATTAACTTTAAATCCTTAAACACTGAGTTATGCATCGAATACACGAAAGTGGAAATGAATATAAGGCCACCATAGTTCTCTTAATGTTTTAGGAGTGATGACAAAATGTAGTCCTTTAGAACAAGGAAAAGATGCTGCCAAATAAGAGAACTCCATTCAAAAAGCATTAATCACCAGAGAAACAATGGAAAGAAAGATTTTCAGTAAATTTAGATCACTGAATCCAAAAAGATATTTACCACCATTCAAATTCTAATAGTAAAGCAGTAAATACGGACGGAGGGCAAGTCCTGCATGCAAACAAAAATCATAAGTCATGAATCTCTTACTCCGTGCATTCCATTAATAGAAAAAAAACACAATGCTCAGTCTTGCTCTCCCTACCTTCCCAGCATCAAAAAATTCCAAACAAAGCATTCCACGTCAAACAAACAACGGAGAAAGAGCCGGAGAGGCAAACTTTTTGGGAGGGCAAGACTGCAAAAAAACAGGGCGGCCCAATTTTGCATCATTCGATCCCATTCGCCACCAAAGGAAGAATCAGATAATCTGAGTTCCTCTAAGGAATTGAATTTTGCACGTAGCGACGAGAAGATAGGGATAAAAAGACAAAATCAGGAAAAGAAGGGAGCAAAAGACGCTGGTCTTCTGACAAGTGTTGAAGAGGGGGAAAAATGTAGAGTAAGATGAACGCGAGAGATGGAGGTACTGACATCCTCTCGCTTAGAATGAGATTAAATGGATGAGGAGGTTAAAGGTGAATGCATGGGTACTGAAATGTGAAGGACGCTACGCTACAATGTCCGACGTTGATGGAAGGATTTCATTACGCCGCGCTGTTGATTACGAGAATAACGCACTCGGGAAGGGGATATTCTAGTCACCAAGTCGCTTAAAAATATATATTAACCCCATGCTTTTTGAAATATTAAATCGTGAAGCAAATTAGAATATTCCCTTATTGAGATACTGCCAAAAACTGAATCGTGGCAGACCCCAAATGACCAAAATACAGTCAGCACCTGCAAAAAATACAACCTATATTGGAGTTATTACTATAAAAGTAGGAACACCACTTAAAGTCCAACGTCAAAACAAATATTTTGATGGTGGAGACACTGAGAAAAGACCAGCTCATTCACTTTTCATAGTTTCATAAAAAATAGTAACACTACCAGACATTGTAGTTTGGATTCCATAACATACCATGTATCAAAAGTCACTGAGGGTTATCTTGAAGTATAATTTATAAGATTGATCTCAAAGGCATTACAAAGAACACCAAAAACGTTAGCCTAAAACTTGATATTAAGGGCTTATAATAATAAAAGTAAATAAATATTGTAAGATCATCAAGAAAAAGTTTGCACAAAACTAGAAGAAGAATACCATTATACGTAGAATTAAATGATATCATATTAATACAACGCAAGCCTGAAAGTTGATAACCAATACATTCTCTTGTGTTATTGTAAGCAGAAATGCGGTTCAATTGTTTTGAAATATTAACGCATATAAAAAATCCAATTTCCAATCCAATTTCAATTATTTCCGACAAAGAATATTGATATATTTTATACATGTATAATGCTCAAATGAGCTCTTTTTTTAAAACCTAATTGGAACACAAAACTGCATTAAAACGGACTTCGACGTGCGAGGAAAGGAACCAGTAAACTATTGGAATAACATATTTGTAATTTTGAATTTTGAACTACAGGAACTTTGAACTTTGTATATCTTAAGCACCTAGGATTTGACATTACGTAGGATCGTTTGACATAGCTATATTCTTATGAAGTTTAAGTACACCTGAAATCACACATTTAAGGTAATGAGACAGATCCATTTCCATTTACTCATAACTTTCCAAGTATTTTATCCAGAAAATTTCGCGGCCGACTAGACCATTAACGGAATTAAAGATTCAAAGTAAGTACATACTACATTAGGCGAAAAGTCTTGCCAAAATACGAGCATACTCAATCGTAATTGCTTGCGTTTACGACAGACTCCTTAATTTCAAAGAACTTCATTTCCTACAGCCTGATCAATATTCTCAATTCGTGAACCCTCAATGCCTTCGGGTATTGCAATCAATTTTTTTCAGTCTCATTGTTTCCATGCAAGTTTTAATCCAAATATAGAAACATCATTATGTAAAACAACATTTACGTATAAAAATGCTTAGGTAGATCAATTTTATAAATGACGAATTAAATTATGCCTATCTGAACCAATACCCACTATTAATTTGCTGCAATTGAAAATTTACTGGATATTGTTGTTATTCTACGTTGCACGAATGTGAAAGATGCATCCGATATTTCTATTTGATTTTGTTCGAGATTTATTTTTAGGTTTCCTCGCCTAATGTGAGCATGTATTTTCAATCAGCTGACCTTGACCTCATCACTATGAGGTTTAAGTAAAATGGGTTAGATTCTTTTCACTATCTTTCTTCGTGTCTTCCACCTGACTCCCATCTATTCCATAAGAGTTTGCAAACTGCGTACTTCAACCAAAAGAATAGATATCCATAGTAAATGAGGTTGTTATTTCTGTGGAAAATTGCGAACTCATTTAATATGGACATCAGATAATTCAACGAAGTGAAGTCTGAAAATGTAAAGTATACCAAAGAACAGAGTTTGAGAAACTTTAGAGGTCTTGCTTAAAAATATTACTTCAGTCATTATTAATCAATTGATATCGTAAAGAATATTAATATTTCTGAGTAACCATAAAACTTGATCAACGATCCGAAACTCATCGAGATTCGAGACCTTTCTATTTGGTTATTAGCATATGGCCGGAGGAAAATGAGCAAAGATGGAAATTTCGCATGAAATTATAACACAGCAATAACCAATCTGCGAAACTTCCTTATATGTATGTTTTTAAAACAGCCATATTTTTTTAGCATTTATATGGCGATTAAAGACAGGTACGTTCGGAAAATTGTGAAGTATTTGTAAAATTTTACAATTCCAGTTTTTTAAGATTTACAAGTATTATCGATGCTACTTCAAAAAAAATAATAATTCACATATTTTCCTTTTTCCAGTGGGAATTATCACTTCGGGTAGTTAGTGTTTGAGATATGAATATTGTTTAACTCTCTCCATGCACAACAGTAGGTAGAGTTCACGCATGGGGAGGGGCATCCCCTCTCCGGCCCAATTAAAACATGGACACCAATCCATTATCTTACGCTCCATATATAAGTGCTCATAGGAATTCCAACTTTTGGTCTTTAAAATTTGATTAAATTTTTTGCGAAGTATATTACAATTGCGAAGTAATACAATGAAGAAGTCATCAAATGACCTAGACAGCGGTAGATATTGCACTAACAATTATAAATTAAATATATTTTTTCTTGAGAAAAAAGTAGTTGTTCATTTCGCTACTTGAATGGAGTCCAACTCCCAATTCCACCACATGAACACTGAAATGGAAATTGGAGCACCTAGGTGCTCCAATTTCCAATCCTTCCATCAGCGCTTAATGCTGAAAAAATGGTAACCACACACACGTATCTACATCGTCTCAAATGTAGTAACAGCGCGCATAACATACAAAATAAGTATAAAAAAACAAGTCCTAGAGTTACTTTCCGGATATCGGGCATCAGGTGATGGAACGAAATTGAGAGAACGTATGAGGAACGGAACGAAATGGAGCAGATGGAAATGCATCGAGGGAGAGAAAGGGAGTATATATCGAATACATCTGGGTGGAAATGGACTTTTTTAAAAAATCCTGCCGCTAGATGGACTGCACAATGCGCATTCTGAAACCTCCGACTCATCTCAGCCAGAACACTCCCTCTCCACCTTTCGTGCATCAGACTCGACTCAAAAGACTTCCTCTAGCCACCTCGAAAACTCTTCTCCCTCATCATCCCAACCCCCTCCACCTCAATCCCCTCTGAAGCTTCTCGTTTGACCCCATTCACGTAGATGAAGGAAGGGGGTGACCGTGAGGGTCTTGGGAGAGGGGGGGAGAAGAAGAAACTTCTGAGGGGACAGGGAGGACCGGGGATTGGGTGGGGATGAGGATAGGCACACCAACGGCTTTGTGAGACTACATGTCTCTCGCTCTCTCTCTCTCTCTCTCTTGGGCCGCTCCTTTATATCAAGAACAGACCCATACACACCCCTCCACCTGGATGGATTGGCATAGGGGGAAAGAAGACTGAGAGGATGGCCGAAGACTTGTGGAAGACGGTCCCTTCCTCATAGAGATAGAGAGTGGGATGAAGTTTGTTGAGCGTGTGTGTGAATGTGAAGGATTGAGAGCTGTCATCAGGTAGGGTCGGGGATGTCGAGGGCAGGGCACGGTAGGGGGAATAAATGGGGTTCAGGGGGGTCATTCCATGCATCCGCGCGACTTACCCAAACTCCACCGAACTCCCTTTCTTATCTTATTTTTTTCCCCTTCCCTCATCACCTAACCCCGCGACCCTTAAAATCCTTTCACCCTTCTTCAACTACTCCCTTCCATTTTTATCTGATATTCAAGTGAATGATAAATCTGGTGAAACATTAGTAACAGGCCCGCATCAACAGACCTATCCTAGGTAGATTTACCTCATGAAGTGTGCAAATAAAAATCTCATTCGCCTCCTTTCTACTATGTTTGGAGATAGTTCGCTATTGTTTTAAAATCCTGTTAACAATACCTGCGATGAAAATGTTTTCAATGAACTTCGAAAAATGATATTTTTACTGAAATATAACCCCTGTAAGGTGTAGAAGTTTAACTATAGGTAGTTTGTACCAAAAATAATGATTTTTGGAATCCACCTACAAGTAGTGGAACTAGAAAATCTCTTAAGAAAAAAAAGAGAGGGATGTATTCCCATAGTTGAAAAAAAAACTATTATATAACCATTTTTCCAAAAAATAATGTTGAATATCGAAGTTTTATATCGGATTAAAAACAATAACATTAGCTTAAGGACAATTTCAAACGAATAAATGGACGTGAAACAACCCACCTATACGGGAATTAAACCCAAGAGGGTGTGAAGGCGTTACCCCGCCATCACTGACAAACTAATGACAGTGAATAAGAGACCACAAATGAAGCTTCGACCGTAATATTTATTTCTAAGTAATATTTATTTTGAGCCTAAATATTTTTCCCCGAAGGGTGGTGCGTACCCCCGTGGTTTCACTCTACCCACTACTCTCTGGGAAGAGAGCCGACTAGTTAGGGTTCTAACTTTTGAAACTGAATTTATCGAACACCAACGTTTCTACTACAGTTCCAGTCCATTTTTCCCTAGTTCTGAGTGTGTTTTGCTATGCGGCAAGCATGACATTCGATCTCAAAGCTAAAAAGAATGTCGTTATATTCGGGAATTCCCGGTTTCTCATTCCGTAAGCTCGCTTTGCACGTAAAATTCCTAACTTTTTGAAACGTCATTTCAGGCGTAACCATGTGGAATCTATTCGTGATTGAGGCATAAATACTTAAATTATTTCCACAGAATTTGTTATTACACTACCCGAGTCTCAATACAAAAGGTCAGAGATGATACATCTAAACCAAGGTTATGTTTCATAAAATCTACGGAAATACTAAATATTTTTTTCTCATCTCCCAACTTATACTTTAAAAAAACGTTCTTTCTGCAATTTTTTTTAGAAGTTGAGTATTTTCCGCGGTTTTCCGGAATTTTCCGGCCGAGTGGTCACCGTGCTCTCTCATGATCTGCTTTAGGCACTCCGGTTTGAGCCACCCTCTTCACGACAGTTCCTCTCATCCATCCCTCCTTCAATGGCTGCCTTCAAGGAGGCTGCTTCGACGGCTAGCCTTTTTTATTCTACGGTGGCAGTGTAAAGAGTGTTTTCGCGAAAAAAGCAAACGAAGAAAAGTTTTGAATGCAGCCAAGGGCAATGAGACACTCATTAGAAGACAAACAAAAGACGAAAAATCAGGATGAGTTCGAAATTAAGAATCCTAAGTTTTCATATTTCAAATCATCCCACCTTCCACTTCGGCTCTTCCATAATTTTGCCCCTTCACTCCGCTTCACCCTATGTTAAACAACTTTGTCTTCTTCTTAAAGTTCCAGCAGCGTACAAAAAATAAAGAATTAGATTTGAGCTGATCTTCTTTTCCTTTGTAGGAGCCTCCTTGCCTTCAGTCTGTTACTTTCCTTTTTCAAATTCATTCCAACCATTCATTGTTAACTGCACAGCAAGGTACTTTCCAGTTTATATTATAATCGAATATAAATGCGTACTTACAGGTATATAGCAGAGGTGTATTGTATTTATACCTATGTATATGTGTAAATACAGATAAAGATATTTAAAAATTGTACATTTTCCCAAACTTTTTATGGGATAAGTCCCGGTTTCATCACATATGTTACATCTTCAGGTCTCTGTGAATTTTGTGTGTGTGTGTGTGTATGCACACACATATATGTATTTGTACATTACACACACACACACACACACATATATATATATATATATATATATATCCCCTTTCCTTACATATCTATTTCTATGTGTGAAAATAATATACATAAAATATATATATATACATATATATATATATTTGACACTTTTGTCACTTGACACAATGTAAATTTCTTAATCCTTCAGTCTGTTACTTTCCTTTTTCAAATTCGTTCCAACCATTTTCATTGAAACAAACAGAAAAAAAAACAGTTCTGTTCCTACCTCCTCTTGAGAAAGGTGGTTGCACCACCGAAATTTCGAGACCCAGTGAGTCCCTCTCTTATGTGTTTCTGTTTCAGTAACACGGAAGTGTTAAATAAAAAACTTAGGCAGCAACACAGAAATTGTGTATATATGTAAATATATATATATATATATATATATATATATATATATTTAATATATCATCTGTATTTTTATACAGATAAATATATATAGAAAATACGTACTTATATATATATATATATATATATATATATATATATATATATGTACATACAAACATGCATTATAAAACTAATACACTATAACATTTATTACGGCCTCTCGAGTTTGGCCACACTATTGACATAAGGCGAATCTTATAGTGTCTCGGTTTTCTTATTTTCCATCGTGCTCCATTCGACCTCATTCCTTTAACATAGGCCACCTTACACCCTTTAAAATAATTTGTCAGCATATCCCTTCCTTGTAAATATCACAGTGATTGATTCATTTAGTGATCTTCACGGCTCCCGAAAGACATTTCTGTATTGCCAAAGGACAAAATTCAAGTGAAATTTAAAAAATTCTCAATGAGCAAGATTTGGGGAGCAGGCGGAGGAACTAAACAATGTTGTCTGCCTCGTTACGACGACGCTCTCTCACATGTCTGCTGCAAATTAATACAACCACTCCTATGCCAGTTAATAGGACTCGAGAACGGCGGTGACATATATTAATTTAGGCGTATCTATCGTGACGTTGCGGATGGGAACATCTCTCCCTACTTCTCCATTGCAGAGAGAGGCAATGGAACAAATCGACGTCATCTCCAAAATGCGTGGCGTCATTAATGGACGACTCATATTGTCTCAAGGTCATTATACTCGGTTTGCCATAGCTCTCTTCATTCAGCTGAATTTGGTGTATCATGATTCATTCATCAATGATCGCTACACTCCTAACTTAGTTAAATTGGGAAATAATTTTCTAACCAGCGTTGTATGTTTTGAACTCACCAAGGGGCATGTACTCAGTCAAAAACACAAATATTTACATACTCTCAGTCACTGGCAAGATAAGTAACACTTTCTGCGAAATTGATGAGCAAAACGACATTGATTTACTTCTTGGCTAGAGGTGACTTGATGAGCTCTTAGTTCGATTTACTTAGCGTGAAAGCACATCACCTTTGAGAAGGTAAATGTCACTAGCAAGTACCAAATCCCTTCCCAAATATTCGAGAGTCCTAGTACAAATACAAATTAAGTATTAAATTTTATTTTAAACAAATATATAAATTGTAGTTTTTCGATTGTACAATTTGTATGTTTTGTGTAAAATTTCAAAACAATTACCGGATCTTGATTAGTGAATAATAGTTTAAAATTTATTCATTGATAAATATAAAGGCAGACTTACTATATTGCGCTTTTCAACCCATAATCCATCATTTTATTCATTCTCTTTGATCTTGAAACAGGATTTTTTTGACATTTCAACTTTTTCTTAATTATATCAATAAATTGTAAGAGCATATGAGTGATTGACTATTATCGTCATCCGAGACATTGCGCGCTCCCACGAACTTGTCGTGTACAAAGATTAATAAATAAATTTTAAAAATTAAGGAAATAATTTTTTCAGGAAATCATAATAATTGCACTTAAAATGATTTTCAGAAAGACTTTTTATTTTACTTAAGAAAAATCAGTACACTACTAGTTTATTTCTAAGACTCTGTTTGTCTACAATCTTGCTCCCAGAGTAACAACAAAACTTACTGAAGGTCCCTAATTGATGGGCAACACAAGGGAGTAACGATGAGAAGGGAATGAATTATCCAGCTTTCACAGGCATTCCATTAATTACGCGTGGACCAGACAACTACGGAACGTAATCTCTAATTCTCCTATTAATAGAAGTTTATTCACAAACTTCAAGTGCCCGCGTCATCTTGAAAGTAATAGTTTCGACAGAGTAGGAATCTTCTCTGAGCCTTGGTCGAAGTAGGCGAGAAGACAGTTTGGCATGCCTCATGTCAAGTAGGCAATGGCTGGCAATTGGCAATTTTTCTATATTATGTGCGATACACGGACTAAACCGTTATAAAATATTATAGTTAAGAAAAGAACAACATTACTTGATTGGCGAGTGTGCCTGTGTGAGCATTCATTAGTTTTCTCGGAGGACTACTGCTGACAAACTAAGCTACGTAAAGTATTCTAAAAATAATGATAGGCGTCACACTCCCACAAAACTTTAAAACTGGCCTGGAATATTTCAATTCGAAGATCTTCTAAATTTTAAGCAAGAGTATTATGCTTCACACCATTTATCCCTGAGATAAGTAGGTTGTCTATCCCTCTCTGGGCATGGGTCCCCAATTCGATCGACCTTGCTGGATCACAAGGCGGCCTAATCGTACAGGGAATAGCCATTGTGTTTCAACTAAAACTATAACAGGCATTTAAAACATTGGAGCGACCAATTCGGTCAAGAGTTGAGGTATTCATAAGAGGTCAAAAAAGCTTTGAAAGTTCTACATCCAACATTCCAGAAATAATTGATCGTTGAGGTCGTCAAAGAAGATATTAAAAATACTATTTCTATTTTATTTTTCCCGCTATTTTCACTGCAGTACAAAATCAACCTGAGCGTCAACCAAGGCGATCTGACTCATATTTAACGAATTAAGAAAACCGCTATTTCTCCCGGTGCGCTGTTTCTCTCGGAAATGCACTAAATAAAATTTTTTAATCTTTGACATCTTCAAACATTTGTTTTCCTCCCATCCGCCTATTTATTTACAGATTTTGGTCGGATAGAAAATTCCTTCCACGTGCACATGAGTTCGTGCATTCAAATACTCTCCATATTTGAGTACTAACATTCACACGTAATTACCATTCATCGATGAAAGCTATTGTTTAATTAAAAAAGAATTTTTTTAAATAATAGTTTGTGTGACTTCCTGACTGATTTTATAGTGCTGTAATATTACATACGCAAATGTGGTGTAAATTAGTTTCTTTTTGGAAAGAAATACGAAAGGATCGTTGCGGGCAATTTTATCTTAGCTTTAGACTCATTGTGTTAAAAATGCTCGCCTGGGATGTTTAAGTTTTTTGTAGATGATGCCGAAATGGCGCCATTCTGAAATGGCGCCCGGTTCAGTCGCACCACTCGCAACGCTATGGGAAGAGTATCCAAAGATATCCGAATCATCTGCTGGATAATCCCGTTAAAGGATTCAAGCAATTTTCTTGCGTCCAAAAGCACTGCACCATTTTACTCCGAGACGAATCAACTTGACAATATGTGCATGCAATCTCGCTCCAGAAGCGATGTCAGAGCGACGCCAGTTAATGAGTTATGGCTCCCCTGAGGATATTGGCTATTGCTCTGCACCAATGTGGTTATTCACGTGCTGGAGATTGTTATTGGAACTGGGAATAATTGACCTTAATGCTACCAATCGGAGACGTTATTACCAACGCTCCCAAGTTTCTGACACTCACTGTAGAAAATTATATCCGCCATCACGAGCCAACATTTAAAAGATAATCAGTCATTGTTATTCTGACTTCGGTTCCAAAGTTAAACATTTGTCCTTAGTTCAAAAAAAAGGATAATCCTAGTATCATGCATAATAGTATTTGTGCTGTCATTATTATTCCCCTTATCACATTTACTAGCCAACTGCTCACGCATCTTCAATGTTCATCAGTTCACCATAGCGACGATGTACGTATAGTATTAAGTGCAAAAGTAATTTTGTTACACTAAATCGCAAAAGGAACCAATCATCAGTGTAATCAAAATAAATCTGGATCTCCCTAGTAACATTGGCCATACTTACACATATAAAAAACACATAATAACAGGTTCTAATTGCAGTGACCACTGTCGTCGAGGAACACGAAAAGCAATTTGAATTTGGTTCTAGGCTGGATAATGATTTTTTACGCGATTTTGAAGATGGTTTTGATATTCGTAAAATATATAACCGGCTAGTCTATTGAAATGGAAATTATTATAATGGAGTGTTTTTTTATAAAACCAATAAAACATGTTTGAATTTGACTACCCAGAATGGAAACCACGTCAAGTGCAAACATTCATGTATGTATGCATCCTAATTACAATCAATATGTATTGAAAAATTAGAAAACAATGCTATATCTTACACTAAATCTTTCATTACTACCAAGAGGTCATAGTTAATCGATTGGTCATGAATTTCAATATAAAAAATAGACCCTTATAAGAGTCTAAGCAACGATTTTTGGCGACATTGACCAATGCAAAATATTTCCGACAAATGCATATGTCCCATTCTATCTATATTCAAAATATGCCTCCCTCCTGGCTTCTAAATTTAAACGGTTAACTACTATTTGAAGTCAAAAATAAAAGAAAACTTTACTGAGAAGCTAATTGGAAATTACGTATTAAATAATTTGATCAAGGGTACCAATTCTGGGGCTATTGTCTCAATAATTACATGTAAATAATATGCCAAAAGTATATTTTCCACAAATCCGCTTCATTTGATGCCTTAATAGCTCCACAAATCAATTATAAATTCACGTAAGTGTTAAAACATGACTCTTTTTATTATTTGTTTTAGTAATATCATTGATGCATTTATCATTTGCATAGTGAATAAAGCTAATTACATTAATATTCCCTCCGTGAATTCATTTCGCGTTTAAACCTTAACAATATTTATTATTTCGCTGCTAATGTTATAAATTTACATATTTTTATACTTAAAATGACTGGACATGCGTCAAAAAATGTGCACTGTGCCACTTGATAAATGATAAGTTTTTACTTGCCATGGAATTACAATTTTCTTCCATCATTAAATTACCCATTAGCGTCACCGTTCCGAAATGAATGTAAATTTGAACACCAATTATTCTTTTCTCTTGCCAATTGCATCTCCCTCGGTAATCACCATCGACCCTATCCTCCCCCCGTACTTTCTTTGTATCGTCATTCTTCTCCCCTTTGGTCTTCTCTCTGTTCGCCCCGAGCGTGATCGTTTGAGCGAGCGCGATGGGTGGGGAGAAATGTAAGCAAAAGCAAACACAAAGATAGGCCCGCCTTTCCCTGAAACTTGAGCGCATATCTTGATCGGATCCATGTCCCTCCCTCCCTCTCTTCCCTGCTTTAAGGGTGACGGATCAATCTTTCGCCGAAACAGATCGAGGAGGTTGTATTTATTCTATCTTTTGACTTCTTTCAACACCTATCTGTATTCAGACTATCCGAATTAATGTGTCACTCATTATTCCAACCGAATTCAAATGTCCGCATACTTTTATAATGCAGGTGAAAAGATGATAAAAATCTACGTTATGCAGCACCTATACGCTGTGATTCAGAATGAAAATAAATTAATTGCACGGAATTCGAAAACCAAGTCTTATAGTCGCCGATCTGGTGTTATAAAAAGTAAAACTATGAATCAATTTAACTAATATAAATAATTATGCTTCTATGCGAAATAGATACCCAAGTTCTTCGAATATTCGCAACATGTATACACTGCTCAGGTACTTAAATTGCTTGAGTCACAACGGCAATCGCGAAGATAAAACCCAAGTTTTGGTCGCATTAGCGGTGGCAACTACGTTAAAAAATGCCTATGTGCAATAGGCCATAACGCGTAAAATAATAAATATTAAAATTGTATACCAAACTTGAATTAGGGAAACGCTGGGCTTCAATATTTTTCTAGCCAGAATGCACTTACGTAAAGTTATTAACCTAAACTATATAATATATATATGTATATATACAGGTTTATACATATACCTGTGTGCATATATATATATATATATATATATATATATATATATATATATATATATATATAAATTCTCACTTAGAAAACTGTAAATGTTGAGAATCTACAGGGTAACTCAAATAAAAAAAACCAAATACAATCATAAACTACTTGAATAGTATTTGGAATAATTCAGGGTAATATAAACGTAAGTACTCGCTTCATTCACGTCGAAAATACGACAGTGAAAGATTACACGGGAGGCAATTTACGACACACACGACACTAGTAAAATCGGCAGCACTTGAAATAAAGCATTAAATAACTGAGTAAGACATGTTTTAACATGACTCCTTACTGCAAGTGCCTGCCAACCAGCTACGAGACAAAGGAACGGCATCTAGCGATCAATATGGCTTGGAGAGCTTCAATAGTAAATACGTATGGTGCAATTTCCCCAACTTTTAATATTGGTAGACTGGAATACTTCATTCTTATCTCCATTTTTAAAAGGTTTCAAGAACCACATCTATTCCACATAAGAAAAATGGAATTTATTTTTCATGTATCCCTCCCCTTTCAGAGGGTTTAATGAATTCTGTGAATCCAGAAAGCTGAAGAATGGTGGTCCAACGAAATCGCATTAAGATATCCACGACGTGACAGGTAGACATTTTTACGTCAAAAACACAAACATAAGGTGCTCAAAAGGATTTACAATTTTATTCACCTAAAAAAGCATCTTAAAATATTACATACGAGGGAGTTTTATAGGAATAGGAGAGTGTACTCCTAATAAAAATGTGACTTTCTCATCCGTAGTTTTTACAGCATTCATTTACTTACATTACTTATTTCACCTTTTCACAAAATTTACTATTCTTCTCCTGCCGCAGGAGTTCTAGGGATAGCATCAACACAAGATCAACGCAGTTATATACTTGTAGCGCATAACTGATCAAAATACGGAAGTACTCGTATTTAACTCAAAGAAGTTCGCAGATGATTTATATGTCACTGTAAACGATAAAACATAATAAAAATACTTCTCAGCGTCAACTTTGTCAACTGTAGGGCATGGACATATGCCCGGATACTGTAATGGCAATTCCGAGCGCAGAAAAAGTATTTGTATAGATAGACTAAAGAAACATCATTACTAAGCAAAATATATTAAAAACTAATTAATAGCTGCATTTACTAAACAGTCAGATTTGAAAATACTATGTTAATTTTAATGATACAAAACAATTATTTAAGGAACTTAACTAAAATTTTCCAAATATTATTTCGATTAACACCATCCAAAATAATTTTGCGACTTCACCAAACAACGCTAACGTTAATAACACTTAACTCATGAAAACCTCTTAGAAGTAGCAATTGGGAGGTCAAATTCAAGAGTCCATTTCTTTCTTGTCAACAAGCCAGCATTTAGAGAAAATACTCGGAGAGGGAAAATGAAATCTTCTCTAATTCATTTCGCCCACGCTTCAATGAAAGATTAGGTATTCAAAACAGTACTTTAGGGACAACCAATCAACCAGAATCGTCGATCAGAAGGTCAGTTTGATAGATGAAGACAGACCTAACCTAATACTAGGCGTGTAAAATTCACACATCACGATAGGGGGGTCAGACCCATTATATGGTTTACCACATCTCGAAAAATCTCAAAGCTTGGATGAAGCTGAGGATCCCCGGGAATCTAAACTGACCCCTTCGGTAGTAGTCCGATACTCCACCCAAATGGATAACCACGGCACTCATTTTAGGGATGCAATCTTGAAAAACTCGCCTAAGAGACAAATTTTAGTAAAAATCCATTGTGCCGTCGGATACGATTGTATCTTAGAAATATCCTCCGATTAGTACATTCCTTATATTTAATGTCATTGTCCCTATCAGAAATGGCGTGAATCATCGCTGCCTAATTAATGATGTTTTACTATCTCCGAATCCTGAAAATTCAAACGTTAAAATCTTTATCACAATTTCTAAAAAACCTAATGACGCTAACTACTAAAAAAGTGAAATTTTAAGTCTTGTATAACTATTTTCTCATTATTATCATTAATCCTAGAATAGTATGTCATCTCATGAACGTATCTTTCTCCCACTGATGCTAGTCAATAATTGACTTTGCACTCTGGATTTGTTTAACATCAAATTATTGACTTGATCTTGATTATACTTCCAACAATCTTAAAGAAAATAGTTCCACGACGTGTCTTAAAGGCCTATCTTATGATCAGAAGCCCCAAAATGAAGCGTCATAAGTAATAAACTACCATTAAGCCAAACAAAGATGCCCATTCAAGGTCCTATACTTCCTCCTTTAAAAGACGCCAAGCGTAAAATACTATTTATATACACGGAGCCTTGAAAGAGGCAATTCTTTGCTTAAATTGAAGTCCACGGTCCATCATCAGCATGCATGCACTAGTTTACCAACCCATTACCGCTCGAAAAAACCTTTCGTGGGGTTTCTCATATACGCTTCGGCTCATCACTCATACATTTCTTGAATATATCACCCAATTTTCCCTCCCTCTAGTAGTTAATAAACACCAATACCTCACACATGAAGCACCCCGCAACGCACTCACGCCCTGCTCTCCCACAAAATATTTTAAACGCAAAAACGCGAAAAAATGAAAGAGTGGAAGACACCACGATCAAGGCATTCCAGTACACTTTGCCGAGGGAGTGATTGCGAAATGGAACACACAAGCTATTTAATTAAGGGAGCATTTATCGCCGCCCTCAAGGCGTCCCCTCCGCAGCTCCAGGCTTTTACGCACAGCGTGAAAACAAATGCGGCGGCGAACGAGCGAGATAAAATTGACGAACTGGCGGCTGCATGCCGAGCACGAAAATGCGAGGGTATGTTCTCAACGATTCGTTGAAAACCACTCAGCGGGAATGTTTAAGGGGCGTTTTACGATGCGGGCACCGAAAACGTGGGGTAAGTGAGAGGGTGGGGGGGCGTGGAGGAGGAAGGGTGACGGTGCAGGGGAGCGTAGGCAGTTGACTTCGAGGCTCCCAGCGGAGTCGGGGTTAGAAGGATATCGGGAAAATGAGTGAGATATCTATCCGAAGTTGGAAAGAGGATGCTATGGGGTTAGGGGAGGGAAGGTTCTCATGACAAAGCGAGTTGCGACGGATCTGCCTCGTTGGCGGGCGCGGGTTATGTTGGGAGGAGGGGGAGGGAAAGAGGTCGGGGGCATGGGGAGGCGGTCGCGAAATAACGAATATGTATAAGCCGCCCGCGGCGTAGGGATCCTCGCAAAGTATGGCCATCTCCAGGGAAACCGAAGAGGCTCGATCGTTACCAGGGGAACTGCGGGCCTCCGTCGCGGGGAGCCTCTGGGAAGATGAATTGGAAGGTAAAAGGGGAGAAAAGGTGGAGGAGGAGAGGGTCACAGACCCGAAGACCTCTTGTAAGAGATGAAGGGAAAGGCAGACGATGAAGGTGAAGACTTCACCCTTTAAGGAGATAAGTTCACTTGCCACGGTGACACAGAAAGTTGAGACAACTTATTTATTACATTCCTCCTCTTTTACTTTTACGCAAACAAGCGGATAAAAAGACTCGAAAGAAGAATGGAGCTGTGAAAATTATGTTATTTTAGGGAGGATCCGCCATTTCTGAAAAAGAAACTTCAGTAGCCGTAGCAACAATCTAACTAACAATGTGTGTTCGCACACTTCTCACGACAACATATTTTGTTGAAGATACGAGGTATAAAAATATTTTACTGCCTCCAGTAGGAATTCAGAGATGTTTCCACAAAAACATCATGGCCGATATGCATTGGAATCGGCAAACGTTAATGCTTAACTTATCGCAGCCATTTCCGCACAAATGGGATAAAAAAAACCTTATGTTTCATTACTCTCTAGATTCCCAGAAAGATAAGTGAAATAGAAAAGGTATGTCTTATCACGATATTTCTTAATACTATTCATTAATTTCGAAGACTCCTAAATGTATTTCAATAAAGAAATACATTTATGCATACAAATGATCAAATACATGGACACTTAGTTATATCCACCAGAAAACAGCTTCTGAACTTCTAAGCATGAACGTATAACATCATTATATTAATCCTAAGATCGGTTTACTTCAGCCCTTTAATCGTCTCTATTGGGGGTTAGTGTCATAGCCCCCTGAAAGCTTCTGTTTTACGTCCTTCTAAATTTGTCCTACCTATTTGTCCTATCTCTTGGTCTTCCTCGTGGAATCTTCCTTCCTATTTTTCTTTTTATTATATTCCTATTCAATACATTGTGCCTCAATGTGTGTTCAATCCATCAATTTCTTCTTTTCCGTAGAGTTCTCCATATGTTCCTTTCCTCTTCTACTTTTCTAAACACGCTTCCTCGTTCTTTACTGTGTCCATTTGATCTTCATCGTTCACCTCCAGCACCATATTTCAAAGGCCTCTATTTTTCTTCACCAGTCTGCCCTTTTCCATTGTTCCATGTTCCTGATCGGTTGAATGCCTTCCTCCATAGGAACGTTTCGACGCACTGCTTCCTAGTTTGTAACCTTAGGTTCTTTCAGCGCAATAGTTTCCTCTCCTTCATGAACGTCTTCTAAGCTTGGGATGAATGAATGAGTTCACGAATGCACTCATGAAGCATGAGATACTTGACTAAACTGTCGGCCTTCAAATGTAATCGATGACTATTTGTTTCGTTACTTACTAACATTCCGCGGCTCAACAAGAGAGACAAATCCTATTCGCGCATCATTAAATAAAATTTTCGAACGACACGCTCATTGTAGTTTTCTTCACTGGTCCCTCCGCGTGATCACCAGAAAGAAATTTCACGTAGTAAGGGAACAAAATATAAAATGATTTATATCGCTTCACTATTGGACCAATTTATAACCGGTATCTAATTTCTTCCTTTGAGCGCCAACGACCTAGATCCTGGGCTTTAAGACTACAAGGCTGGGAAAAACTAACACATCATAGACTTTTTGCTTTCATTTTATTTCTAGTCGAAACTTTCGAGCAAGTGCTAATTAAATTTTGAGTAACTTTAATTTAACCTTTCTATCAAAGCCAATAAAACGGCATTATCATTGAACTCATAGCAAACAGTATCCGGTCCCAGAATTTGAGTTACTCCAATCTAGAGAACAAACTGTAATTAAATAATGACGAATTAACGAATTAAGCATCCCTTAAATGTACCGAAAAAGCCTTTTAAGTTCAGGATCTATAGAAATTAGTAATTCTTTATCAATTATACCAGCCTTTGTCCTTCTTTGGTTAACGACATTTTCATTTATTTGCGGTTAATACATTTTTTCATCCATTTATACCTTCAGCTAGTATTATCATTTTCATACATGGGCTTGACCCTATGTCTTCTGCCATAAGATTGCCATTTCTTTACTTTCCCAGTTTTTTCTAAGTACTTGGCATTTATTTCTCCTTCAGTTATTGCCCTCAAGAGGTCTTCATGTCGCATTATGAGCCCTATCAACTCACCCCTTCATTCCTACGATGTCTTCTGTAGTTGGTTCTACTATTGTTCTTAGGAATCCCTTGTTTTTTATCGCTTACATCTATATAAAGGCTCTTCTTCAATGTAAGTCTATAGTCTCAAGACTATTATTTCGTAGATGTGACTATAATGACTCCTATCAATCAGCGTCAGCCAACTGCCGTATTCAAGATTTGAACCATTTGCGAGACTTGGGCTACAAGACTTGAGACACAAGACTAGACCCATAGTCTAACGACCTGAGATTTTAGTAATCTTCTACAGCACCTCAATTGGGAAATTTCTAATCTTGTACGCTCTACTACTCTAACACTCCAAGTTTCACTGTTTTGCAACAAAGCAGACCTAATTACGAACCGCAAAAATTCGATTCCACAGTAAACTAAGCTCAGTGTGAGCAAACTTATGATAAACTGTTTAGATATCACCTCTAAAATACGGATCTTGGGGACAAATTATTCCTCTGTGCAACGAAAATAGTAGTGGATTCTCGTATATATCGAAGAGTAACTTTAAACAGGATGGGTATATAAATTCAAGGATATTTCAGTACATTTACCGGTTGTTTTTCCGTAATTTATATAACCGAGGAGCTCATGAAATCATTATAAAAATGTTGTACTTTTAGAAAATTCTACTGAGAACCAAATTTCTTTATATAAAAAGTAGCCTAACAATGCTCTTAAAATAAGTAACATTTCCTCCGAATGTTCCGATTATATCCACAGATCAAAGCAAGCAATGCTATCGACACTGGTTGTCTGCACGGTCCGAGACATGTTCGACCACAAGGTTTTGGCTTTTGTTCACTCCCGGTGGGTTATTTAAACGCACAGAAGAGAGTACACAACGCGATAGTACTGCAAACACATACGAGGTGGTTCATGGCGTGAATACGTGGAAGCGGCTCGCTAAAACTCATTCGAACACATGGTAAAGAAAATAACAACAAGAGTACCGTGTCATCCTCACCCGCTGATGAATCGATGTATCGAGACTTGCGTAGTCCAATAAATGTTTCTTTGTGGGAATACAAAGCGTTTATATCACTCACTGCAATCAGAGATTATTTTCTAGTAAATAATCAAATCGATACTGTCAACGTTTTGACATGATAATATTTCAGGGCATGATTGCATTTTTCCCAAGACATTTCCGCAATTGCTCAGTGATTTCCTAACACTTTCAAAATCCGGGAGATTACCAGGTTTTTCCAGATACGCGGTCATCCCGTTGGAATCGCCAAGAGTGGAAACGTCGCACCTGTAAAATTAACTCGAAATCATTTTCACCTGGCATTTCTCATGATCGAGATGGGGTGTCCTTCCAGTTCGACTGCGCGTGGAACATTTCGCAGGTCAATTCGAGAGTCAATGGGGATTGTGAAATGGCCAAGCGATTTCGTCCTGGACGACTGATCCCAACCTGCATTACGGGCGTGCACAAGCCTTCCCTCCCACACACTAAAAGCGAATGGCGCAGTGGAAGACGACGAGGCCTACGGGCTTCAGAGAAAAAAAATAAGAGACGTCCCCACTGGACATCCTTCTTGCATGACCCCAGGAGCAAGATATTTCCATGCCCACCCACGTATTTCTCTCTCGGTTGACGTCACGCTTTTCCTCCGCCTGGCCGTTGAGAAACCTTGCGAACGTGGTCCTGACATAACGTCAAATAACCCTGTCTATATGCTGAAGATTTCTCCAAATCATCTCTTAAAAGATAGTGTAAGCGCTGAAATTTATAATAACTGCGCTTTCAACGCGACAAAGTCATTTTTACGAAAATAGGCAGTTTAACGTAGGGTCTTAAGGACGACGCCAGTTATTCTACAAAAGAAGATATTTCAAAATATGATGGAGTCAATCGATATTCTTGGAAGCACAAATAATACGTATTTGTGCATAACAGACTATTTAAATATTTTATGTCTGTGAAAAAGCACACACAACTACCCACACCACCTCGAGAGATAAAACGATTTAAAATTCCAAAATTGTCGTATTTCTCACCCTATCGTATAGAATATAAAAATAAATTTGAAATAATGATTTAGAATCTAATAGAATTCCGTAATTCAGTGGACTGTAGCCCAAAACGGCGGCAAAAAGTATTCTATTTGTCGCAATATGGCCCACTGAGGCTGATATGGACAGCCTTTTATGTTTAAACATCAATCTCCGAGAAATGGTGCCTGTATTCATTTAAAGCTCTGAGCCCAAGCTTAACGACAAAAAAGTGAAAGTAAAAGGTTATAATAATGACAGAGCCATTAACGTAAACAACTAAAACGGTTGTCAAGAACCAGAGGAGATAATAAAAGAACTGAAATAGCTAAACGAGGAAATAAACAGTGACATTAATTTCGATCCAGAAAATGTGTAAAGCGAAGGAAGTTGAAAGGTATCATTAAATCTAAAAGAAATCCTACGATCAACAATAACTTACATTTACATCATATTATATCTATCGTTAATACTAAATAAACTATTCTCATGCTACTCATAAAGACAGCTGCTACTAATGCTCCAATGGATAAATATACGAGTACTTACATCAATTAAAGACTACTAAATGGCAAACTCCGTTGCAGTTCCTTTTCGGTTGGATCAAATTTTACTCGATAGATATGTAGATAGAGCGCAAAAATAGCGTTATTGTAAGAACTACAAAATCATTATTAGGAATTAAGAAGAGAACTGAGTTCTGTTCCTAATTCCTCTTGAGAAAGGTGGTTGCACCACCGAAAATTCGAGAACCAGTGAGTCCCTCTTTTATACTATATGCTTTAGTTTCTGTGTTTGTGTTGACAATTTAGTGAATTTACATTATATATATATATATATATATATATATATATATATATAAATTTTATCATAAATACGTAATAAGACAAGACGTAATATTAAGCATTACATTGCATATGAAATAATATTTTTAATTGAGTATTGTATTTGATGATATTCCATATGGCAGCATGGCTAGGGCTTCCGTTGCATTTACTCACGCACATTAAAATTTTAAAACTGAATTTTTACTGAAACAATGAAGAAAATAAAATAAACATTTGCAGTAAAATATCATTTTATGACAGTAGCAGAAAGGAATTTTTTAACAAAATTTGCAGAAACACAAAATAATGAATCGGGTTTTCATTGAACACCATGGTTTAAGTAAACAGAAAAACTAATCTTAATTAATGGCTATGCCTAATTATAATACACAATGAATAACAGAGTAATTATTTTATACAGAGATATTTGAAACGCCGATCCTATAACGCACTTCTCACCTCTGAACGAACGCTAAAGATAGACTAGAACCTTAGCAATCGTTTTTCATACTTGTGTACATCCAATAATTCATTAAACTACCTATTCACCGTTTCCTAGATACGACACATTTTTCATTAAATAACTTCAGAGAACAACGTTTTTTTTAACGATAGTTTAGGTAAAATGATCTGCTGAGCACATAATAGTGTTACAAAAATTTCACAGCTAAATAGTGTTAGTTTCAAGTGAATTAGTATTTTATTAGAGTTTAAATTTAATTTATGAGTTAAAATCCATTCAAAAGCATCAATATCCGCTAACCAGGCATTAATTATATTTTGATATTTCAAAACGATATTGCTTTTACAAATGGCAAAATTAATGGTCACAGGAGGCTATCGCCATTAAATAGCATCAAATTCAACGAGATAAAATTTAAGGAAGGAAACTTTTCAATAAATACGAAAAACGGCGACGTAGTCTAGAACTGTTAGTCAAAGAAATGAAATTTTAAGCGTACGATAAATCTTTTAAATACATCCAAATTCTCATAGACTAAATTAATATGGAATAAGGTAGTCCCATCCAATAACCATGCCACACGCCATGTTTTTAATTCGTTAATTTCCCTAAGGGGCATTATATTTTTTCTTTTCCACGGTAAAATAAAATAAAAAAGAGGAAGCTATCTCATCGGAGGGATGTGGAAGAAATATTAAACTGCGTCGGCAAAGCGAAACGAGTGAGCGAGAAAAATGTGAACGAGAGAGCGTCTCCATAATGGGACAGCGAGTGTCGGTGTTGTTTGTCCGTGTTAGAGCGCGCTACTTTAAAATCCCTTATTGCTAGCCGGAACTCCGATAAAGGAAAAGCGTGCGCGCCACGGGTAATCTCTTACAAAAATACAGGAACTTTATAAAGACCTCCCACTTAAAAGGGGGAGTTGAAGGGAAAGGGAGCGTAGGTGGCCGGGGGAAAGAAGAGTAGGCCGAACCTCGATACGGGTTTTTCCAGACCAGGAAAGAGAGAAAAAGGAATAAGAGAAGCCAACGAAAAAATTGAAGTCCGTGAAGGTGAGAAGAGCTGAGCAGGAAACTTACACGAAAAAGTTTCTTCGGATGCGAGTTAAAATAAGAAGAGGATTGAGGAGGGGAGAAAACATAGTGGTACCGAGTCTCTACACCGCGGAAGGGAGAACATTAAATTTTGCTCACGCAAATCTTAACAACCCCGCGCACTCCTACGGGATACAGGAAATAAGATTTAGTTCACGGGAGAGAAAACTGGCACGCCGGCATGTCAGCCTCTTCCAGCTCCATCCGTGTAACCAGCAACGTTTTCACGCGCAGCATTACAGAACTCCCCAACATCACTCCAAAAAGAAAGCTCGCACAGACTTCCAACCGCTCAGAATTAGGGTTTCATTTGCGCTGGTCCCCTGAGAAACTCTTCGGCGAGGAAAATTTTTTCTCGCACTCGGTCAGAAGGGCAATGGTTGAAGGACGTCCTATTGCATGCATCTCGTGAATCATGCCGACAAATGAAGACTTTAACCATCCACACACGTGATAAACTCGAATGCTGGATTGCTATTTTCTTACGCAGATGAAAAATCATTTTCAATAACACAGCACAAAAGTGAACCATGATGTCGATGCGTGGCAACTTTAAAGGTTTCAGACGATCTGGAATATTAAATTTCTTATTTTCTCGCTACCACAAACAGAATTCCGCTTCCGCAATATGCCAAAAGTAATTTCGGTCGGTTTCAATAATTTGCAATTCTTTTAATCTTGTAGGTTTTAAATCACATCATTTTCCAGTTCAAAATAAATTAATACTGAAGTTATACAACTGATATAATAGAAAGAAAAAAACCTCAAGGATACTTTCTTGTTGAAACTGATGAACAAATTTTATGTATTTTCGAGGCCGGATTAAGAAATTTCAAGAAACTGCGGGAAATGCCGCAACAGTAACATTTAAACTATTGCACTGAATTAAGAAGCCAATTTCGAAAACGGAAAACGCAAGATTAGTACGTACGCCTGTAAAAAACTCTAATCATAGTAAATTTTAAAGTATTTGCGAGAGAAAAATAGCTGATAAATCCAACGACGGTAGTATCTGAAGGCCTGATCAAAAAATATTTTTAATGTATGGAAATACCCATCATGTAAACATTTAATTTTTAGTTTCCACACTCTTATTGAACGTATCTAGCAAAAAGTGTTTCGCTACACTGTAGTATAATGATACGCCAGCCTGAAGACATCTTCAATGGAAAGTATGACTACTGAATTATTTTTTTTAATTACGGATATCAGTAACTTCCACAAAATCACGCATGAATTTATTGATTGAATGGGTAAATATAATTTCCTTTTATTTTAGAAAGAAAGAAAGCTAAGCGAGAGTTTTGGTGTTTTATTTCTTGGTCGTATTGAAAAACCAAGGTTTCATCACCAGTTTTGACGTTCAAATAATCAGGTTCATTTTCAATAGGTTGCAAACGTTCACTTAAAATTTCCGCTCGGTTCGTTTTTTGGTCGTCCGACAACACCTCGGGCATGAACTTGGTGCACACTTTCCTTATCGCTAAATCTGCAGTAACGATGCGAAAAACAACAGTAGACGAGAAGTTCAATTCATTGGCAACCATCTTGATACGCAATCGACGGTCAGAATACAACAATTGTCTAACACATTGTTGTTGGTTATGCTGGTTGACGGCCGCCCAGAGGGTTGTTTGTCGTGGACCTCTTCCTGACCCTCCTTAAAGCCTTGAACCACCTAGACACATCTTTAGAACAAAGCAGAGTCCCCGTTAGCCTCACGAATCATTTTGTTAGTCTTCTCAAGAGATTTTTTCAGCTTAGCACAAAAATTAATAATCGCGTAACGTTTCTCGATCGTCGATTCCATTTTTTTCGTGACACGGCCGGCGCGCAGATGTTTACAACAACTGACATCCTGCCGCTCCCGCAGCTTGGAGAGCACTGAAACCGGTTTTGTGGCAAACCTTAGCGTGCCCCCCACCTACGCCAAATAATTTGATCCGACCTCGACCAATAGAAGCGGCGCGGAATATTTAACTGCATTACATTCGGAATGCACCCTGTATTACTAAGTGTGTGAATAAAAAATTCAGTATTTGCATTGCTATTTCGCCATGCATTTTGTTATCTTTGTTACCATGATGGTGGTACATTGATATCTCTTTTTCCTAAATCAAACCTTTTTTGATTTGGATACCACTTCTCTGATTGGTATCCATAGTAGTAATAATGTAATGTATTCTATTTATAAATAGAATCAAATACGGTGCGTTTCAGGAACGGCATTTTTCTATCTGGTTGAAAATGTTGTGAATGATACAGCGAAGGGTATGATTAAGTGCATGTGGCCGTAGGTATATCTAGGTACGACGGAGAGACATCGAAAAGGAAATGCACGAAAGTACAAGACGCAGCGTGACCTCACGAGAACTAGGTCACCATGGAAGGTTTTTTCCACGTTAGGGCAACTAACTTTTCACTACCCATATTTCACATACATATTTCACTATCCATAACGGTTTCGTGGTACGAAATCTGATACTGGGTGATGCACTAAACAGAATTCGTGGCGCAAATAACGATAAAGAAAACTCGCACACCTTTTAGTGATTCATGATCGTGCCCCCGACAAAAAAATACAAGACTTCTTGGCAAACGGGGTTCGGGTTGGTAAAGTGGCTTTTTCACTTCCCTTCCCGAGGGCCCGAGTTCGAATACCGTCGGTGATAGAATGCTTCTGAGTTAAACCGATCTCTACTAGGGTGCTATGTGGAGTGAATTTCAAGTGGAATATGTCATCCGGTGGTTGGGACGTTAAAATATGGACCCCTTTGCGTCTTCCGTTAAATTTCGGCTGAAGTTATGGCAGCTTAATATTCATTTGTATACCATTTATGTTCGTCTTTCCCGTAAAATTATGATTTACGTAGAATTAAATCGCAAGAAAATATTATCTAAAAAATCGTAAAAAAAATTCACCTTGGAAGTATATTTTTTCGAATATTTCGATTAAGGATTAAGATACTTGAGAACATGAACACAAAAAGAAAGACATATTTTTTGCTCATATTTTTAAATTGGTTCTATGGTCAGGAATCATTTAGTTCATTATTTTAAAAGAGTGAAAGAAAATCGTCATGCACGGAAAATTTTATTTTTTCTCATTTATTTGCATTACAAAAAAACAAAATTATTTCTGGATTAAAACCTGGGCCAATTTACGGGGATTTTGATTTTTCCTATGCATGCCAGCCTTTCCTTCCCACATCCCTACTTTTACCAAGTTACCTATCACTAATGGCGCTAATGACTTCAGCAGTCAGTCGCTTTCCCTCTAATAACTAATACTACTGCTTGACAAGCAGTTGCCTCTTTCTTCTTGGGTTTGGATCTAGTTGAGAGGCAAGTCTGCAGTCTGTCCCACGATCGCTAGCCGACTTCATCCGTCTCCAGTTCGAAAGCAGTTTCTTTTAGCATTCGGATGCCTATACGGAAATAAACTGTCCGGATATGACGATAATTTCTATAGTTAAATAGAGTAAGAAACTCCTGGGTCTTCCACCTGGTTACACCGTCAATTACCGACGTTTCCAGGACTAACTGCGCTGTACCCTTCAAGAGCAAAGTGTCGATTAACCCGGTGGAATTCCCCAGTCAAAAAATACAACGGATAACCTTCAAGTCATTAGTCATTTTAAAGTAGCTTTCTAAAATGAAAATCCAAATAACCAATACTTAAGAAGCAGTTGCAAAAGCGTCTTTATAAAACGTTCAAACGATTTAGATGGAATTATATAGTTACTATGGAGTAACTAAAATAATTTAATATTTTTATGTCAAAAATACACCATATTATTCCAAAAGGAAATGAAACTCTTGATATCAAAAATGTCCCGAAGTGTATGCGACCGGGTTATGAGAGTAATTTTTAACTTAATGTCATCCCCGAAACAACGGAAAATAGTTACGAACGTGAAATTGAAAGTGTCAAAAAACCGAAATGGAAAAATCGATTAGAAGAACGAAAAGTTCCTCCGACCTTTCAGTTTAATATGTCCCTATGAGTAGAGCGACGATGTTCCATTTTCCTACAGGAAAGCAATTAAGTTTTTCGTTCCAGCATCCATTTTCATGCCCGGGTTATCTCTCCCTTCACTCACTTCCCTTAGTCATCTACGAGCACGCGGTTTGTTTAAATTCTAGAAGGGATGGAATAAACCATGGTTTAATGCGGATTTCTCTGCTCGACAGTATAGAGAAAAAATTGTAGACTACAATTCACAAACACTATAAAATAAAGATTTGTTCCAAATCATTCACATATACCCAAATTACAGTTGGAAGAATTCGAACCCAAGTTCTGTAATCTTCTATAGTTTTTAATTAAAGACAGTAAATGCAATATCAAGATAAATCTATAGTATATGAGGGTATAAAAAGCATATACTATATCTCAGTATTTAGTCAGTAATAGAAAATGTATCCTTGAAGTTTTGTTTCCCTACTTTACTACAATTACATTAATTCCGACTATTTTAACCTGAGGTGGAAGCTAATCTCTTCAAAAATTTGTATAAATGGATAATGGTCATTACTATTTAATAGAACCTTTGTTCAATTAATATCATTATCGACAGTAGCCGAGAGAACAATTTAAGCGTAATGATATTTTATTGTATTACAGTTAATAGATAAATAGGTAAGAACGAATATCAGAATAAGATCATTTACACAAAATTTATAAATATCATAATTTACAGATGTGGGCGCTGTAAATACTATATATAACTTTTCAACTCTTTGAAGCTAACTCGAGGCGGAAAATTTTCATATTTCTCAAGAATTACGAAAAAATAACGAATTTCATCGTTTTAAGCAAACGCTCGAACATAATTTAATTTCACCATGGTTTTCCATCGGACTATGGCATTGTGACTGGGACGTAGTCAATATAAGTGGACACCAGCTTCCTTAACAGATTCTTCAAAAAGTAATTAAAACCCTAAAAGATGATTTTTTATAAATTCAAGAAAGAAATCTAATGAGCGGATTTTTTTCACTTTTAAAGACAAATATTTTCAACTCAAAGGTATGCAAAGGAGGACAATTCTTATTCCATTGCTTCAGTTAAGACCAGACTGAGTGAATAGCATTCTTGAATATGTGATATTAAGCATTAAGATAATCACTTTTTCGTGATTCTACAGTTAGCTGGCCACAAATTGGAACTCACGAGTGCTTTGGTAAAAACTGGACGTTATTAATAAACAATTAAAACAAAGTTTTAAAAAACTGAGCAATCATCGCAGCAGGGCAAGCTATCACTCAGATATTCACGGGAATTTCCTCTCGCCCAATGAGATATTCTTCCAAGACCAGTATTAGCGGCAGACTATAAATTACACGTTAAAACGTGATCCCTGGAAACCCCGGATCTTATCTTCTTATGTCTCTCCTTCGCCCTCAGAATGGCCCATTTTAGGTCTTTTAAAACCTCGAAAGGACGTGCTCAGAATCGTGGGCGAGAAATTGAAGATCGCTTTTGATGGCTAAGTGCGGAGAGGGTCTTCGCCCGCTCTTCTCTTACCTCAGAGGCACCATGCAAATGCGGGCGCGGCATAATAATCCCGTGACGGCGGCAAGGATAAGGTACAGCAACCCATTCTTTCACTTACTCCCTTTTACTAATTTAACTATCATTTTTCGTTAAACATTATTGTTTCCTTTTCAAAACAGACTCTCGAAACAAACGGACCGATCCAAAAATAATTAAATACGGCATTTGGTTCTCTTTTATATATTTCGGTTGATGGCAATCTATAACATTAAGTTTTCTAACATGAATGGATTCCTTTGGCACTTCTACCACTAAATTCAAGTTATACGATTTCCTTCCGTCTTTCAAGGTAAGATACCGATGAAATGTCAGGGGATATTAATGTTTTAGCATAAATGGTGAAGTCGTTGGGTCAGGAGACATAAAACTGAAAATGATGCCAGGAAATGACGCCCATCAAGGCGTCAAGTACTTAATTAATCCTATTTATCATATCACATATTGCAGGTAGTAATCTGCTCTTGGGCGATATCGAAGGGTTTCTGGGGAACTTTGAAGATATGTCTAAGTGATAAAAGGTATTGCTGACAGAAGAGCCTATCGCCTGTAAGTTTATGTGTACATAATTGCAGTACCTATTAAAGCTTAACGATTTCTATATTTGAAGGTGGAAGTCTACTGCAGAGTACAAGATTAGGTGAATCTCGAAAAAACTCATGCAGCTAAGTAATGTTCAATTACTAAAAATTCAAAATATTCTTCATTATCTGAATTTACAATTAGACGAAGAGAGAGCAGTTAATCCACGGCCGGTGGTGGTGCCTTACTAACACTTATTTATGAATTTATTACAATTTCCATTTCAATGATCACATAAAATCACTATAAGAAATAAATTAGAAGAGGATATAATTTTACAGTTGAAGAAATTGGGAAATACGGTGAACAGTTGAAGCTACGCTTAATAGTCTTCATTAAAAATTAAAATGAAAATCACTATTTAAACTATTTAAAGTAAATGTACCATCCTTGGTTGCATAATGTAGGTAACTTAACACAGCGTGTTGTTACTACCATCCTACCTTGTGGTACATTCCTGTCTCTGATGTTAACCCCGAATAACATTTCCTCTATGGTACCTATACCACAATTAAAAAATTAAGTATTACAAAACACTTCATTAAGAATCGGAATACATTGATAAAAATGATTTATGTATCATGTAAATGTTTAAATTTGAAATAATAAATATGAAATCATTTCCACAGAAAAGTTATAAATTATGATAAATTCTCTAGGTATGGTCTTTTAGGCTATACGATCAGCATACAATGGACGCTTTTGAGATGTGGGTATGACGGAAAATGAATAAACAAGTAAAATATAAAGGAAAATAACACTGAGGTTTTTAATAGGGTGGGTGAAGATAATCAAATTTTAGCTAAGGGCCAAGTTGTTGGGAGAAATCCAAGAAAAGCATAGGAATCGTATGGAGGAAATGTTGAAATATGCCGCCATGCTATTGAAATATGCCGCCATGCAACCCTATGTTCAAGACCGTGATAGAAGGGAGAACGTAGAGAAACTGGGGAAGAGGAAGGAGAACGTAGAGAAAGCGAGGTAAAGAGGAAGGAAGGGATTAGACTTTTTAGACAGTATGAAGACTACAGAAGGGACGCAGAAATTGAGAAATAAATGATGTTGGATAATGAAATGAAAATTTCTTATAAAATGTAGAAGTAAGTAGTCGCTAGGAACCGTCGCAAACCTACCCTTAAAAAGGTTGAATATCTTGAATGACATGTACCATCATACAGGCGCATTACTATACTAATAACTACCATCCTTTTCCGAGCTCCTATCGCGCCATTTGTCTTAAAGCATGCCGACAGTGTCTTTACCAACTACTTAGACAGGATAACTTAAGTAAATCTATCAGATAACTGACCGGAAGTATTTTAAACGTGAGAGTACGAATGAAACAATATTATTATGCTTTTCTTTACCTTTGTATAGTATAAATTTGAGCGTCAAAAGAATAATTTGAAAAGTGTTTGAATTATCCTATCATAGATTAACTAGTCCGCTCTTCATCACACGACTCGGTGGCCCCGAAAATATTCCAATCTTATGCAACACTGCTTCGATTATTGAATTGAAGTTGCTAAAACGGTTATGATCGTTCAGCACCGTAAAAATCCGAATAAAAAGAAATAAAACCATGTTTACTACTCTGGTTGAATCCAAAAAAACTTTGTCTTAAGCAACGAAACAACATCTATCAAACTGATCCAATTATATATGCGTTCAGCCTACCGAACGTGTTTTGATCATTACGGTGATAAATAGCGAATTAGATTGAAGACAGAAAAGATATACCGAGTAAAAATTTTCTTTATTTATTTATGAATATCACACGTGTGGTTGCAAGGGTGGAAACGCAATCATCCAGTGAGATGAACAGGATGAAATATAATGATGGGCATCTGTCGGATCCAAAAGTTAATCCTGAAATTTTTGGCTTTTTATTTGTCGACATTTATAAATTTATATATTATAATAATTTTGCAAAGTTAAAGAATCTACAGAAAAATTCATCATTAAACTGCATGTTACAATAGAGAGTACAAACTCCGATTGTTATCCGGTTCCTTAATCTTATGAAAATTATATCCCCTCGCTCGTATTTACTGATGATTAAAATTTAAAATTTTTGGATAAATACCATCATAAAGTTCTTAGCAGAGTTGTATTAATACGTGCATGCACATACACAGTCATCAAATTCACCCATTTTAATACCATTCATGTACTTTAGGCACTACTTTCATAGCAGAAGATAAACCATCAGACTACGACAAAACCTAATAAATATTTTATTTAAGAGCTATTATTATTTTCTTCATGTTTCTAAGGGGCCAGGGACCAGGGTACTGTCTGTGCGTTATTTTCTTTCCCAAAGATGCAAGATTTCTACCCCGTGAACGCGTAGGCGGAGCAGCCATTTTGTTGAAGAAGACGGCTGAATTAGGCTCGCCTCCCTCTAATAAGTATGTTTGAGATTAAACGGGGGCGAGGAGAGGTCAAAAAACCCTACATTTCCACAGACAGCGGCCATAAGATTTTCTCATCAGGTTTGCAACCCGTCCGTGGGCGACCGGTCGCTGACGGTGATACCGCCCATACATGGGTGCTTTTGTGGGTGTCCTCACTTAATTGCGTCAAACTTAACGACGGGCAATGAAAAGTAATAGAGAGAAGGGAACAGGGCCTGGGGGCTCTCTTCATTACCCGCTCTCCCACGAAACCAGGAGGGGGTACCGATGGGGAGGGTGCGGGAGATAGGACGCGGGTGGTATTTCTTATCATCCAATTATTCTCTCGGCTACCTTTCAACCGAGCTCCACACCTTCTTTCCCTCTTCTCTTTCTCTCCGCCTATCTTTTCCTAAACATCTATACCAGTCTCTCCCCCCTTTCTCCCGCCATACTTCGATTTGGACTCCGGCCTTTTACACCCTCCTTTCACTTCCACTAACCACTTCGCACCCAATTCACATTGGCATTTCCCCTTTTCTAGGGTTGAGTGCTCTCATTAACATTCCCACTTGATATTTTTTTCCTCCTCCATAGCTCCTTTCTCTCTTCTTTCACTTACTTTCCTCGTTACCATCTTTATAATCTCCCGTTCCTTTAACTCTTTAACCATACGGAATTTGTTGATCTCTTACGCCAGATAAAAATCTTTCGTATGTATTTATAGCCTTCTAAAATATTTGATAGCAAGGAGACGTTAAGTTTTTGTTCATTTGGCAATCACTACTTTCATCAGAAATATTTTTTTCAATGATAATATTGAATCGAGAAGCGCTTCAAGTATCACCGGTATCAAAGTTTTTGGCGTTTTATAATTCTATGAATTTATGTGCCATGTATTATAGTGAGTATGCATTTGTTCATCGTTGTAAGGTCATACGGCCCCAAATTATTCCTTGGTAGGGATAATCCAAAATCTGGCCTATTGGCGTCACTAACTCTTTTCAACAACTTTTCATTCTCCCTCTGATGATCACAAGTAAAACCAGTTTTCTGCTAGCTACTTTTAGTTGACGGAACCACATAATAATTCCTCACCGAAACTTTTTTTAGAGAGGCGCATGTCCGAATGGAGCCAAGTCAATTTATCTTCCATTTCCAAAGTGGAAAGATTCTCACATACGGGCGTACTTACCGATTCGTGTTAATGACAAAGAACAGACATTAACTGATCTTTTCCGTAGTTCAGTGATTAAATTTACTATTTGATAAATAAATCGCCAAGACCTAGACAAGTCCTGAAAAGATCTAGGTTTATTCAAATGTTTCGAGGAAAGAAAAATCTAAAAAGCGAAAAATACCGAGTGAAAAAAGCAATAAGGTTGTGCTAAAGAAAATGATATCACAAAAATATCCCTCGACTATCTCACGATTATCGTGAAACATAATTACTCGGCTTACTTCGAAAAGGCGTGCCCTTGCTTAGTGTTCATGACGAAAGGTAAGAAAAGTCGAAATTAAAAACTGTCCTCACACCAGGTGCTTTTATTTGTAACAAGACCAAAGTTTTCCAAATCCAGAATTTTTCGTTACATTTTCAACAGAATATTTTTGTGTAAGAGAAGTACAAAGAGGAATGACAAAATCAAAATTCTCACCAGGGAAATATTTTAATTGCCGGGAGGAGAATTCATCCAGTTCGCTTCACTCCTCCATTCACGAATATCCAGCGCGCATTTTCTCCCCGCTCGATCTTCTTTGTGCCGCCTACGCCTCCCTCGCCTCTATAGTCTCCTTTTCTCATACGACACAATTCTTCCGCGACAACAGAACTCGCCTCCACTTCCCAAAATCCCGTACGCCCACCTCTTTAACCTTTCCTCGCCTTCTAACTATCCGCCCGCTCTTCACCGAACCTCTATAATCTATCCCCATGACTCTCCTTCCTCTTCTCTTCCCGACCTTCCTCTCGTCGTTCCATTCCACCCTCCTCAAACCTCCCACCCCACAGCTTCCACCCATGATCTGCCACCTACGGCTTCCTCCCGCATTTATCCGCCTCTCTCTCTCTATTCCTTTGGAAGGCGTCCTCATTTGGAAACCACGGAGACTTGCCTCGAACTCCGTCGTACCGCATCCAGGTTTGGATGCAATTACGTGCCCCCCTAGCCACTAACTCTTCCCCCCTCTCCTATTCTTGCGAGCCCTCTGACTCTCTATTACACTCGCCTTTCTCTAAATCCCTTTCCATCCTTAAGTTTCGTGGAAACATCATCTTCGAACGCTCGTGAATAAATGGAATAAAATACTTCCTGCCTGCGCAAAACTAGTTTTTGACAATTAAAGCATTAGAATAGAAAAGCTACCATTACACATAGGTAATGTACGTTTTTTTCACTGCATCGTACACACGTACGTACAGTAATGACCCAAGACTAACACAAAGTTAATAATACAATTAGATTTTACTAGTTTAGAGAGTAATTATAATTTTTTGTACAACGCATATTCTGAATATTTTTCTTACCGATCATCTTCATAAAAAGTTTCAAACAAAAGCTACTATCTCATTTTAAATTGTACTGATGATGCTGATCCCCAATTTCCAGTTCCAAAAGTGAGTGTATATACGTATTAGCGTAGGAGTAGGTATTTACATGCTAGGCGACATTAAAGACATAAAGCGCATAAGTACCATACTAATGTCACAAGAGGATAAATTTCGGTGATAGCGCAAGAGGCATATTTCTTCGGGAATTATTATTACCGCTCGAAAATGAATCAAAAACTATTTTTTAGGACATCAAATATAACTATTCCCAGATTTCCTTATGAGTTTCAAAAAGGAAAAAAAATTTCAACGTTTTCTCATTCCCCAGTTGCTCAATCTAGCAGCAATACCTGGGCTAAGGTAAATTTCTTGAAGGATGATAGGAGTAGAACTTAACATTAATAAAGTTAAGGAAAATCTCGTGCACAGAGAACATGCAAAAACGGGATAAATAAAGCGACTCTTGGATGGGCACAGCCTAAGAATATTTCGAGTAAGCACGACTCTTTGGCAAAAATTATATATTTCTTTTATTTTTTCTTTACTTCGGAAGCCCTGGAGCTTCTCCACTTTTGTTTGATGGTTTCCGTGAAATGACTACAGTGGTATGATATCCCAGATTGGTACAGATATGGGTTCACAGATTATGTGGCAGACACGAAAATATCATATGAATAACTCCAAGATGTGAAAGTCGATTCCCACAAGTAAAGATGAAGGTAAAAATGGGATCCAAGTCAATTGTGGCTGCCATCCCCAGAATATATGTATAAAGTTTGCCCCGTTTATAGGGTGAAAGAATTATAACATGAGAATTCACTCGGCACTTTATTTTACATAATTTTAACCCACAATTTAAATTTCCTTCGTTTCTGCACTGCAACTAACCAAATTAATATATTTGTAACACAATAAAAACTTACATGAGCGCGTTATGGTTTCTGTTGGTGCACAAAATTACAGGGAGGCTAATCTTTCCTTTATCGCAGATGAAAATAAAGAGCCATCTAATATTTCTTCTTCGGTAAACAAAGTTATCAGCTATTTCAACCTCACTAACGTTATTATTGAACTGAGTTGTCACGAATACAAGTATATACAGTTTATAAATCCCTTTCTCCGAGTCAAGGTAACTTTCGTAATCTAGTAGAGCAGGCATAAATGTTTCCTTGTAAACGTACCCTTTCTTCTCAGACCACATTTCTTCTTCTTCAACCCTTAGTTATACAAGTTTCTAATTCCCTTTCATTTGCATAGGCAGTGAGTGCTCGCGAGGCATATTTTCCTTCTTGTCCATTAATTACTCCATCAGAAGCAGCTACATAATAATTACATCCACCCAAGACAGAAGACGTGAAAATTACACATAAGAAATCATCTATTTAATTAGCAATGCAGTGCGCACCTTCCATCGAGCCATCGAGGTCTCTGACAAGAAGGAGAGGAGATATGAAGTCAACTAAGTTAAAAATAGACACATACGATGCATTTGGATATATTTACCTAATTCCTGTTGAAATTTACTCTACTTGCTGTCCACTTGTCGAATCTGATTTTTTTATCAAGTTTTGACTCTCGCATGTTCCTTTGTAGTTTCCATCCACAAAAGGCAGTTGCGAAATTATTAAAATAAAAAACGTCTCCTTAAAAGGATTTTAAAAAAAACCTCACGAAAGGTCGTACGTTAAACGATAGTTCATCACAAAGTCACTCAACTAAAAATTTAATGTAAACATTTGTACTAGCAAAAAATAAATGCCATTATAAGCGAAAACAATGAAATCCCATAGACTAGTTTGAAAATAATAACTATAATAAGACATACAATACCCACGAAGTGCTAAACCAAAGGGCGTTTCACCTGCAAAAATACTCAACTATTTGATATATGGATCTGTAGATATGCTCTAGGCACTTTCAATGACTGGATCGCGATTTATAACTCTTCCAGGAAAATTTAAAAACGAATAAAAAAACAACTAGGAGGGCAATTCATTTATAACATCACAGAAAAGCCTGCATCCACAGACAAAGAAATTCATCAAGAAACTTCCTTGTACCACTTGCAAACTGTATTGTGTAAATCAGAGAGCTCACTACACACACACGCTATTCACTATTGTTACTTTGAGGCTCAAGTGTTAAAAAGTCGTGAGCCTTACACAGAAATTTTCACAATTGGGAGTGAACGGTAAAGTTTTTGATTGTTCCCACAAGTCAGGTAATCTTTAGAATGAAAATGATAAGCATGGGAATTCCGAACTATTAGAAACTAATACGCCATTCCGATGCATTATGTATTATCTCAAAAGTGTCTTTTTTTAAATTCTATGAATTTCTCAAGACTCTTATGACATAGTTTTAGACGTCAAATTCCACGAAACAGTGAATTGATTGAAGTCGAAAAAATTATCTAGTAAAGTACTCCCTCCTTTCATCTGCGTACGAGACACTTTAAACCAAGCAGGACCACCACAGGCATGCATCGAGCCCTGGAAAGTATTAGCAGAGAGAGACTGATTTAATTAGACCTAAGAAATGCCTTTGATACCGTCGAAATAATTTTGCCAAGAGAAAACTTCATCCACGACGGCATGTACAATATCAATTATGCATCCAGACGAGTTTTCACTCGACTTCAACCCCCCCCTTCCCCATCCCAACTCCCCTTCCCAACAGGGGAAAAAAAAGAAACCACAGGCGAATTTAGTTGATATAGCAGTTGATATTTCCCACCGTTACACGTGACAGGGTCCACCAACCTTGATGCTTCCTGAACTGCAAAAGCAAACAAATTGGAACGAGTTCTGCGGTTTGCGCGAAGAATAATGCGAGAGGGGAGTTTGCGTTGCGCCGCGTCCTCACCGTCTCTCGTTCTATTCGGTCACCGTAACGCTATCTCTCTCTCTACCACTGTGATCTAAAATACTAGCCCCGTGGCCCTAACCAAGTTTTGAGCCACGCTACGCTTAGTGTAGCGAACGGATCAGCCTCTCCGTTTCACAATAGAGAAATAATTTCTGTCGATTCGATCCCCTTCGCGTTCAATATCACTGCACTCTTGCTACAGTGCGGTGCAGTTCAAGGAATAATCTCTTCCGAGCAATCTCCGCGGAGAAACGTCAAAACATTGGTAAAAAAATTATAATTTATAGTATTTATACAGAGATTTAACACCAGGAAAATCAATTCTATTTTAAGAATGCGCCCAAGAAACCAGGTTAAGAACATTATGAAACGTGAAAAGTTATCATATGACTCTTTAAAAATGAATAACTGCGCGTGAAGAAATATGAGTGTCTCATAACATTTGCTATCACTATATGACAAATAGGACTTACTTTCAAAGCAATCTTGAATAATGATATTTTTTCAGCCCTCTCTGTGCCATCAAAATCCGTTTTTATAGTACGAGATAAATGTATTAATATGCCGATATTTTTTTCAAACATTTATCTCTTGGGAAAGGATATTTTTTTATATAACGAATACGTATAGACGTATCATCATTCTTCATTACGTCTATTTATGTTTTGAGACGTTCCCCAGCGCGCTCTGTTCGGTTCCCCTCACCCGTCATTTTCTATCCTGCTCACACAGTACCCAGCACGCCTGGCCCTGTCGACTCCTCTACACATCTAATCCCACCCTTCTTCCGTTCCCCTCGCTTCCCTTAAACCGTGCTCACTCTCCCCCGGCGAGGACAAACCTAATTTCTGTCGTGAGCCCACACAATCAGAGCACTCGGATGCAAGGGAGCTCGTCCACCTGCTCTTCTTCTTCCCTCGCCGTTACTAACACCACCAAGGCTACCGGGATTGAGCGAGAGGCGGAGGGGGTGGCGGGGGCTTAGCTGGCCACGGGATCGAGGAGATTAGATTGCAGTGAGGGTAGCGAACGGAAGTTCCGGTTTAGCGTGCGCGAAGAAAGGATTTAATAGGACGGAGATGACATGTGCGAAAAACGAGAAGTCCTCTTTGCCGCTTCCACGGAGAGCTAATTAGAGGTGCAAAATGAAGGAAAATAAAATGGCTACGCCGAAATGGAACACATAAAGCGTTTCGAACATAATCATTGCATTATATTTTTGAAACTTCGAGGAAGGACTGTCCATACTTCCCCCACACACAAACATGGGAGGCCATAGTTGAGTTCCTGATAAACGTGACGCTACTGATAGATTTGCCTAGGGAGAATTTTTAACCACTTGCACCGCTCACAGCTACGCCAAACAATATCGCATCATGATAAGCGCATAGCTTCATTTTATGATTTTAATCTAAAAAAGCAAAATACGAGCTATTTTAGTTTTTTTAATGTAGTTTGATAACATTTCTTAACAATGGAACTTAGCGGTAACACAGGAACTTAATTTTACATACCTCCACGATGATTATTGTATTGGTATATCAATTATGAAAAGTAATAATTTCCAAAAAAAATAATATATTCACCTCACACAGCATTTAAACAAAACAAAAAAAAATTCTGAATATCAGATGCTTCAATTAAGAAAAGTAATATCAGAAATTAATAAAACCATTTGAATGGTAGAATGCCTCATCTCTAAAATTAAATAAAGAGGATAGATTTTTAGTACAGCATTTACTCTGATCAGGTTTATCCAGATTAAACATTATTTAATGCAGAAAATCCGCTGTTGTTCATGCTTTTTAAAATGCAGAAATAGTATAGAAAGCATGACGAATAGATTATAGGAAGATAATAGCAAGCTATCACGCAACGATCCAGATGTTTATTTTAATGCAATTCCTTTCGACAACTGGAATCAATGATGATGGCATGGGCTCACTTTAATAAGCGCTAAACGCCGTTTAACCTCCGCAATAAAAAAATTCCATGATAATTTTTCATATATGAATGTAAGTATAGGGTGCGGGAACATAACTTACTTTTTTCAAACGCAAAACGCTTTCAAAAAATGAAATTATGTTGCCGTACCCTGTATACTAGAGCAATAATTCTAAGATATATTTGTATCTAGTGTTAAAAGAAAACAAATGGATGAAAACGGCAACGAAAAATCCCTTAAACGACGATTCATTCCATATTTTAATTAAACCAAAAGCAATTTTGAATTGATCAATTCAGGAAGCTTTGGAAGATAGACCAAGTTTGAATCCAGAAATGTTATTGCAAAATCGATATCTCTAAAGGTGATGTGTTGGGCGTTTTCGCAGTCCCTATAGTTGAGGCAATGAAACATCTAACTACTCTTTCCCCTTCTTTTAGAAAACATTTGTCATCATCGAAAGAAGTACGTTTAGAGAAAATATTGGAAACATAATATACGTTACAATCAATCAACGGATGAAAAAGCGCGATCAATGTATTCCTCATCGTCGTAATTCATGGCATGTACGAGCCACATAAATTCCTGGTCTTTTCAGAATGAAAAATTACTATTACTAGGTAATCTACCGGTTAAGGAAGATTTATGGATGGACACAACTATCAAATATATATTTTTTAGTATATCCATATCTCCATATCAAAGTTTTTACGAGTCTTTTCTTAACCTCCCTACTCAACGTCCCCGTCATCAACTCCCTCCTCCTTGAGAAAGCCTCCTTGCCTAGCGCAATTCTTTTCCTTACTTCCCTATTACTTTGACCGTGTTGGTCCAAAACACTTCCGAGGTATGTAGACTGTTCTACCTGCTCTATTTTTTCCCCTCAAAATGCAAAATATAAACAAAAAAAGCCCCAAACAGAAATCTCGCTTTCTGATACCTTGTACATGATGCCTTGTTAAAAAATCTTAGAGATACGTAAAAACACGACGAACCAACATTCGAGGGTCAGGTTATCCTCAAACCTCTTAAATTTAACTGCTGATGAAATCGCAAATGTTGTATGTTTATTTTTAAGACACGTTGTTTTATTCCGCATTTATTAAGGGTAAAATTGTTTCACTCCGTGGCGAGCTAATTTTTCTTTTTTCCACAGGTTTAGCCCAAGGGCTGCGAAACGTGAGGCTAAGCATGCCGCCAGCCATAAAGAGGGACTCTACCACCCTCATCGTGTGTCATTACGATCTCGAAGGAGATTCCCTCTACACGGTTAAGTGGTACAAGGGCGGGAGAGAGTTCTTCCGCTATACACCAAAGGAGGACCCCCCCATTAAGATCTTCCCAATCCATGGTCTTCATTTAGACGTGAGTACAACATTGTTTTATCCAATTTCAAATGCCCCATTCTCTCTCCCCGATTCATTATGGCAGCTAATGAAATCTCGTGAACAAATGTTTCGTTCGCTCGAGGATTTCAACTTTCGGAGAACTTTTTTTCTACAACACTTGGACATCTTGCTCGGCCAGATATGGCTGAGAGTGGCCCAAACTCGTGAAGTTGACCTAGACAAAATGAGAATATTCCGTCGAGAATAACACTCGAAGCCAAAAAAAGGTACCTACATGGATAAGGAAATTTAAAAGTTACGACAGAGGCCAAGGCCAGGAAAAAGAAGGCAATGCTGACGGTTTTCATGGATTACAACGGTGTAGTGCATCATGAATTTTTGCCAAAAGGCCAGACAGTAAACAAAGAGTATTATTTGGGCGTTATGAGACGTTTGCGTGAAGCAATTCGCCGAAAGAGACCAGAAATCGTCGCACAGTGCGTCGAGACCGTCGCACAGTGCTATCATTATTCGTAATTTTTTGACGAAAAATGCAACAAATACCATCCAACAGCCACCGAATTCACCTGATTTGGCTCCCTGTGACTTCTTTCTGTTCAATCGAGTTAAAAAACCATTACGGGGAACGCGTTTTAGCAGCCGAGAGGAAGTAATGGAAAAATTGCAGGAAGCACTGATGAACATACCGAAAACCGAATATAAAAAATGTTTCGAGGATTGGATCAAGCGCTGGCATAAGTGTGTTGCAGTCGATGGGGATTACTTTGAAGGGGACAATATAGATTTAGATGAATAAATTTGTATTTTTAATTTTCTGAATAGATTCCGGGAACTTTTTGATCAAGGTAGTACTATCCACTATGTTGACTAAATGGCAATAAGTATTTGTTCCGACATTCTTCCATCCTACGACAGTTCTGTGGAATTTTGTTTTTAAAATAGGGGTTCTTCCGCAATTGGCGTTTTTCCTTTTCATGAGTTCTTAATTGAAAATTCATCTTAATTTCTTTTTATATGCATCAATTAAGATTATGCTAAGAATAAATAAATGGGCAGTAACTAAGGTAAATGACTAAATGGCCATCTTAATCGCATTTATTTAATCATTTTTAGGAGAATTTTATGAAGGGGTAAGTATCATTGAGTTACTCATTAATGAGACTAGTAAAGAAATTACCTGAGCAATTGGTTTCTCTTCAAACAGTGTTGATTCACATTAAATCTATCTTAAATGAGAAGGGTAAATTCACTGCCAGCTTAAATATGACGGTCGTTGGATCCAGTTCCACTAATCTTCTATCTTGTTCATATACCAAATTTAATTATTAATTCCACTAATATTCTGTCGGGTTGATATAAAGACAAAAAATATCATTTCCATATTCCATTAGTTGAAATATCAAGTTAAGAAAGAGGACACTTACAATTTTACCACCTGTATTACACTATAATCGTATCAATTAACATTAAAAATATATCAATTACGATGATTTACTCGTGAATACCCATTTATTGTTATAAGAGAAGGCTGTCCTCCGCCTGGATTATTATATTTTGAAATAATTTTGTACATACTTTTCTAAGGCCCCCTTTATAACTTCTTTGTTATCAATTTATCCATATTTATCTGAGATTAATCTTTATTGGGAATTGTATCGGTTAAGGTAGGTTTTGGATGGACACAACCACAAAATCTGAGACTAATCGTGCTCCGTTTATTTTTGCCGAGGGGGAGTCGGATTGGGTTTAATGAAATTAGCGTTGACTAAAGAAGTTTTAATTACGCGTAATATTTATGTCAGAGTATGTTTGATTTTTATTTCTAAGAATATTTTTGTTTTTTTTATTTTGATTGTAATTTAACCGCGTTGAAATTATTTTTAGAATTAGCATGTATTTCTTTTGGTTTTATTTTGAAACGTGCTACTCCACCTCTGTTACGAATTAATAAGTATATATTTGGCATAGAGTTGTTTACCTGTTTCCGTAAATTGTTGAATTTTTATATGTTTATAGTTAAATTCAATCATAGTTTTATATACAAACTTGAGCGTAATATAGGTATTCAGAAATTATGTGTATGATAAAACTATAAATACTTACCCGTGTAACAGCAGAAGCTAAAACCCAAAAACACCTTCAAAAGCCTTTCGGATACCCAGACTAATACCTCGAGAAACTAAATCCATACACTTAACTCAATTTACAAATTTAATATTTAATCCTATTTACACTTGAAATATTAATGGGCAAACAAGACGCTCTCATTACTCCTGTTGTGCATTTAAAAGGCTAGGCGCCTTTGAAATCAATGCCAAAGGTTGCGCTGTGGACAACTCCATTATTTATTTAAAACTCTTATATGTATTATCATTCAACTACACGCTTATAAAGTAAACAAAAAACGTTTCATACTACTGAAATAGAAAAATTACAGAAAAATTATTTTAGTTCCACATCTGGGAGGTGTTTTGTATGAAGGTGGGGTAGGCTGTGGGGAAATTAAAAGAAGGATTTCGATAGGTAAAGAAGAGTTTTATAAGATAAGGCAATAGAAAAGAGGCACCTTAAGTTTAGTTAAGTACCTTTATTAGTTTTGCACCTTGATTTAAGGAAAATATTGGTGAAAACCGTCACATGGAACGTATTTTTTTATCATAAGAAACTTGGGCGTTGATGGAGACAGATAAGTGTAGAATTGTGAAATGTAAATGTAGAGAAAAATGAAAAATATGCCATGGACGGAAAGGAAACCAAACGATGAATTCTATGCATGAAAGTAGGTGAAAGAAATGGTTCTTGGGATAAATGCGTATAGAGCAGTGGTGGATGAAGGAGATACTAAGACGCAATGGGATGCTGAAGACACTAATAGAGAGCAGGATATTGGGAGAGAAAAGTAATACATATTTTGGATGAAAGTATAGGAGGCAGAAAGAATACAGACCTAACTTATGAGTAATTACAATATGTAGCACGGGGACTACGAATATCTGTGTCATGTCAGTTAGTGCTTAGGAGTACAGTAGTGCCTAGTCCTTGGGTCCATCAAAAATCTATCCTAAGCCGGTAGATTACCACGGTAGCACGAATAATATAACGAAATCCACATATTTTCAATCACCGTGACCCAATGATTACCGTATTATAAAAGGTATTACTTAAAGCTATTACTCATACTTGCAAGCTACGCGTGTGTTACACGGATATCTAGCTTCTCTGACGTTTCCAGTGGCGGGGTTATAATTGAGCGATGGATGTCCGAAAGCATTATCTCTTTCCTTCCTACACACTGAAACTATCGCTGGACGTGTTCAAAACTTAGTGGCAGCTGCAAGAGAACGGGGTCCTGAGGTGAACCGAGTCCAACGGCAAACCCAAGAGTTCATTAAATTTGTATCTAAGATGAGAAGAAAATTCACATCAATATATTTTTGGGAAACTAAAGTTAAACCTATTTGAAAACTATACTTAGGGAAATTTACGTATCATGCAGGAGAAATAGAAATATATTTAGGATTTAGAAATTTTGATTAAATAAATTGATAGGATAATCAATAATATAATTTTTCCTTTTACTGCTAGACACTCCGCGATGAGAAAATTATAGAGCTTATTTTACAAATCAGACCCCACAGAGATATCCAAAAAGTGGGTTTAAAGACTGAATGCAGCGAAAACTCTCTTGGTTGCACCCTTTAGATGAACCCTACCATTGCTGAGGAAATCCTGGCCCTGTTCAGGTACAGCTCCGTATATCCAGTCTCGAGGTATGTAGACCGTCGACTGCAACATCATTCCAAATACTGCAGATGTATCACGAGTAGCAACTCCCGCTTATAAAAACTCAAGGTCCACTCAGCAGCAAGAAACGAACTCCATGCACGATGCTTCATGCGGCAGGTTTGGAAGCACTTCATTCCATCGTTCGTGAGGTTGTTAAATATGTATTTTATCCTAATGAAAGCAATAATTTTATTTATTAATGCTTTTAAATATTTAAAATATAATTTGCACTACTCATGCAATTGTGGATAAAATTGAAAACTAAAAGCATATTCACAGCATTAATATCATAGCACGCAGGTTTACGGAATTGATTCAATTTTCAAAGCTATAAAGACGTTCCGCTGGGTTAATCTATTTTCCTATTCTTAAATAGATTTCAAATTCCTTAGGTGAGCATAAGTGGTTAAATAATATTCCACTGTATCCAAGATCGCAACTGCAAATTTTCGGAGATAATTGGCTTTGATACCTAATCAACCGCGAATAAAGGATTTTCTTGCTTCGGTAACTAAAGCACTGAATGAAGAGAACTTCCACTCAAATTTAGGTAATGGGATTAGCAATATACTCTCTACTACTCAAAATGTTAATGTACCAAATATCTTGAGGGATAGCAAGACTGGGTACATTACCTCGTGGATATACTCCCTGTGAAAAGCTGAATAGACCCTATATCACTTAAACAACAGGGGTTTCAATTAAAAATAATGAAGATCAGTAAGCATGTGGTACGAAGTTTAGAGCCCCGTTAAAATACTAATATATTCTACTTCCACTTAAGCCACTCATTACCTAACACGACTTTCCTTTCTAGTCTTTACTGGCTCATTTTCAGATCGATTACATCATTAAAGGAATATCAAAGTGTATTTCTAATGGAAATCTAAAACGGAATCGCGCAACAAAAGATGCGCCAATTAATGAGGCATCGCTATAAAAGAAAGAAACCAATAACAGATGATATCACTTCTGGGAAACAAGACTCCAATTACATAACTATTTTTTTAATTAAGCAGAGTAATGTTCGTCAATTATTACAGGCATTTGAGACGTTTCCACTGGCAACTAACCGACCAGCTTCTGCATTGGGGAATGAGTCGCGTCAATAGCAAGACATATGACGCCAACAAGGATTACAGATGAAATTAATACGAGTGATTCCATAAGATAACTAATTAGCCCCATAGTCAGAGAGCGGCAGTTACAAGAAACATGTTAAGGCAATCAAAAAAAGGAGCAAGTCTCATTGAACTCCAGGCAAAGAACAATTTTAAAAAAATGCGACACACAAAGCTTAAGAAATCTGTGTTTATGAAAAGTAGATTCATTATGAATATCATTAAAAATGCCGCCTGTCGTTTCCACAATTTGTTCTATTTCGCATAAAATATAAATAGCAATATTAATTATTAATAGATGTGAAATAATTTCCATCATGTCAAATCATATATTCTTAATTACATTTGTAAAATACATACGAAATCGCTGAAAGCATTGACACATATTATTTATTCGTAATTCTTCTTTGGAAAGACGCATGCCTTTACTCCAGGTAGCGCATGCAGTATGAGTCGACTTCATTTAATGTATATCATAGTTACCCTGACGGTCGTCGTTACGGCTGATTAAATTTTTGTACTTGAAGTCAAGAAATCCATTCGGGGATATCCTTTTCAGAACTAAGGTAATTTAAGCATTGATTTTACCGGACTTTAAAGGTGCTTCAAGAAGGAACATTTCAATGCATTTTTCAAGAAACTGTAACAGTAACTTTAACGGAGTCACCCGCTATGTGTGCATAATAATGCAACAATTTCAGAGAGTAAAAATTATTCGCCTTGACCGGGATTCGAACCCGGATCCCTATCGAGGGATCCGGATTCGAATCCCGGTCAAGGCGAATGATTTTTACTCTCTGAAATTGTTGCATTATAATTTCAATGCATGTAAACAATTGTCAAGGGAAGAAGCTTCTTAAGCGAATATAAGAGGGTATGGTAACAATATGCGTCCCATGGGAAATAAATGGCATAAGGAAAATTCTAAGTTAGCTTTATCAGAATAAATCAAGTCATAATAATAAAAAATTATTCATGTTCATTGGAAATTTAACTCTTGTCACGATTCTAATTATCCTCTTAATTTACTACTCATGGTCTAACTTCACATCTAAAATTACTTTTTTGTAGTAATAAGCATTTCTACTTCGTAAAACCTATTTGGTTATTACTATGAGGCAAACCACTACAAACTACTGCTACAGTTACCAAAAGTCTTTCAGCTAAAAACCAATCAAGATCCAAAGAGAATTACAGCTTAATGAAATATAATTGAAATTCAAATTGTTGCAAAAATGAAAACATTTGGTGTGTGGGTTGTTTAATAAGTACTTAGGGAAAGATAGAAAAACAAATTATTTTAGGTAGATTTTTCCAACGCAATCTCCTAGTAGTTCTACGCACTATTTCCAAGGCTCCTCCAACTTTTTAAGCCGTCCAAAAGTAGGATTTCGGAGGGTCCTCAAAATAGGTATCAGTGTTGGTGATTACCTAGTTTGACGTGAATTGATTTCTCTTTTCCAAATTTAGAACTAAACAAGATTCACTGGGGGCCAAATCTGGTAAATACGGTTGGTTTTGTAATATTTCGAACTTAATTCCATATTTTTTACACCAAAACTGTGCAGTTGTGCATCGATACATTGTCTTGATATAAATAGAATATCTACCCATTTTTTTCCAAATGAGGAAGTTTACTTGATTTATTTGCCAAACCCCTGGAATAATGACGCATATAGCATTTGTTCTTTGCCTTTGCTACACGTAATCAACTTAGATGGTTCCACGTGCATCCCAAAAAACCAACGCCATCATATTGTCGATCGTCAATTTCACCTTCTTCGGAGCCGGATCACCTTTAGAAATCCACTGTCTCGACAGCCCCTTGTCTCTGGAGTGCAGTATTGTATCCATGTTTCGCCTACAGTTATGCACGTATCGACGCAGAAACTCGCCAGGATTGCGGAGGAAAAGCGCAAAACTAGTCTTCTAACCAACCACACGATTGCGTTTACTCTCCACTGAGAGCAAGCGCGGCACCCATCTTGCCGAGGTTTTTTCACACCCAATTTTTCATGCAACATTGAAAACACTGTACCTACATTATGATATGCCTGTGGTCTCAACTATTTCGCGAAGTTTGATTCGTCGATCACTCAAAACCATATGACGATTTTTTCGCTCATTTCAGAACAGAACTTCCCGAACGATGTTCATCATTTGTGGATTTACGACCACGTTTAAACTCATTTTACCAATTGTAAACAGACAAAAACACAGGAGAAGATGTGCCATGAACTTCATCTAGCTCAACTTTGATCTCATTCGGGGTTAACCCTTTTAAATAGTAGCGTTTAATCACCGTACAAAAATCATTTTAGTCCATTTTTCTAAATTAACAAAAGTTTGTTGCTTCAATTAACCATGAATATGAAACCGCGTTATGGATTTGGCGGAAATTTGAACAGCAGTCATGTGTGGATTAATAAGAGAAAATCTTTTCCGATAATAAGAGCTAATCTCTTGGATTTTCTAAGGGCCTACTGAACGATCCACATAGCTTACATAATATTTACTATTCAAGTACTAAGTACTTTAGCTAACCATTTTTGTTTCCATCAGGTGAAGCTAAAAATCATCTCTTAATCTGGAAGATATTTTCACCGTCCTATTTCACAATATACCCAGTGAAGCGCGAACCATTATGGGAAAATTCAATTTCTTGGGTATGTATTATTACTTTAAAATACATTTTCATGTCTAAACTTTCTTGGTAGTCTAGTGATTAGCGGATTCGTCTACTGAGAGTGAGATCTCGGAACTAAAATTAGTTAATGGGATGATTTGGTCGCACCCAAAGCCTTTTATACTCCCAGCTGAACAAAAACTGATTTTCTTCGTGTTAAAGAGCCATGGCAAGCTGCATACGGCACAGGCAACGATTTCTATGCCAAAATGTACGAATTTCAGACGCCAAAGGGTTAAGTATTATAATATCTATTAAAAAACCTTCGGGTAGATTACTCCTGACTTCATCACTTCCAATGATCATTCTACACCAAACGAAATGAAATTTTCATAGTTCGATTCCTGAATCTTTCAATAAGCGGATTGTACCAAGTGTCAAGGTCGCATTTGGCACAAAATGAAGAAGAGAAGTTTAAAATGAAATTACTCGAAGTTTTCTTAAGTCTGTACTTAGTTGCCGTCGTTACTCAAATTGCATATTTGGAAACGTTCCATCAATCTGACCGATAGTCGCGTTGAATAAGTTCATTCACAACTTTTTTGTCCGAAAATTACTTCTCAACCTTCGTCCATTTTTATATATCTTCTTGCCTGGTTGCCCTTCTTCAATATGTCGTTCCTTCCTGACTTCCGCATTACTGTACTTTCCAACTGTTCTGCTTCTGAAGATCCCAAAATAAAGTTTAAATGGAAAATTCAACTCATTATGCTCTAATTTGTGATGTGTCGATGTCTCTGATCATTTATTTTTTCGACGTATGAAAAACAAAATGAATGACAAAAATATATAAGAAACCTATATTTTTATTAAAATCCTCCATGCTTCCTCTTTAAGTAATGCGTTATGCTTTTTCTATCCACCCCTAAACTTAGTTGCTGAGTCTTTGTACAAAAAGGGCTGTAAATGATTTGTAACTGTTAAAATTTATATAATACTTTTAATATAAACCTAGGATATCAGAAAACTTGCTTTTCTGACCTGGACTACGTAATACCAAATTCTACTATGTCGTTCGGTTAAGAGCTCAATGCAAATCACTGCATGCATATGAGATAAGGATTTGCGGAAAATCTGACACCCCTACTCCATTAGTAAGCCACGCGCGTTGAGCGTCACACGTCAGTCTTTTAAGCCCCGATGCATACGAACACATTTTAATCTCGCTCCTTCGTGTCTTAGTAGACTAAAATAGCAGCTACGCCGGTGTATTTTTACACCCATAAACTGACTGAAATTCCTTGAGTGACAGACCTCATCTGACCCCATGCTGCAGTGATCCGGAACCTGCACTTTGCTGAAAGTTTTCCTCTTTCAGTAAAAAAAAAACAAACAAGGCCGAATAATAGACCAAAAGGTACACTTTCAAAGTAAAACTGAATTTAATCAGGCGGAAACTCTTTTGAAAGACTGCCATTTCCACAATTCCGGAAATTAAACCTGTTATTATAAATTCCAGTTTCAGCGAAGGAAACAATAAAACAGGACACCAGACCAGATTTTCGGATCAGGAATTTCAGTACTAACATCCCCAGCGTTAATTTAACATTTAAGATTGATGTCTAATATTGTTTGAGTATAAGAACGACCTTAACGTAAAATTGGCATCGATATCCTCCATAGTCCGAAAAAATGAAGAAAATGTCTTCGTAATTTTTTACAAGTTAGAGAAAGTAGAGTAGAACTTCGCTGTTTCTGTATTTTTTCCGCATTGGATTTTTTACCTTCCGATATGATACCCAACACGAGCCGAATTTAATCCCCTTGGGACGCACCAAAATTTCCACTGCACTGACATAAAGCGACAAGAAAGATATTGGCATGCACAGACACTGCCCCTAAAACTTTTTCTTCCGCGCCGCTTTTGAGATGAGTCGTTGAGGGCTCTCGAGAATTTTTCAGACACGAATTCCAGAAATGCGGAAAAAGAAGATGATGGAATGAGCTCCTTGGAAAGAGATTATCGAAAGAGAGATAAGGGAAACACAAAGAGAGATCGCATAACTCTAAGATACGGTCGGGAAAGGCATGACTTTCTAAAAGTAAGTTAAGTGATGCATTCTGAAGGGAACAAGACTGGGTGTCAAAACTGCGAATCACAATTGTCACCAACAGCTCCTTTAATAAATCAAAGGCTTCGAACCAAGATGTTGCATCATATTATAGCAGAAAATCCAGCGACAAAGTTCCTCGCGATTTAAAATTTACTATTTACAGCTACGATAAAATATCCTATCAGCCTCAAAAAAAATCTCGACTCCTACCATTGGTATTAGTTCAAATTAGTTGTTGTATCATCAGTATCTTAAATGACTTTACAAGTCTCAAACACCATGAAGTTTTTACCTAAAGCTTCATGCCGGTCAAAATTTGTCATTTAAAAAGTTCTCATTTTTTCACAAATTACACCAATTAGGTCAATCTTTGAGTTGGGTCATTCTGACTGTGAAGGTGAAAAAAATATTTTGTGAGCATTTTTCTGCTTTAAAAAACCCTAGGAATAATTCTAACGCAGTGCCATTCATATGTTTTATTATTATATACACAAGAATTTCGTTTATTTTTTTCTTGTTTTGGCTATAATTTGAAATGAGAGCACTTGTTTAAAGCTACATTTTACAAAAGAATTAATGTATTAAAAAACCAAATCATATTACCTGATGTCCAATTCGTTAATACTAATAATTATCCCTTGGATTTTATTATATTTTGTGATAATATAAATAAACATATGCATTATAAACATCTATACTCGCACATATGTAAAATAGTTTTGCAGCACTTAAAGAGCATTAATACTTCGCAAGCTGAAAAAATCGCCATGATTATTGGAATCAAGTGATGGCTAAACATTAAAACGTTGGCTTAATCCTGTTAATAACTTAAACCATTTTAATTTTTAAATACAAAATTTCCAACTAAAAGCTTTTGTCCAAAATACAAACTATAGTATTTACAACCCTTTAATTGCCAAATTTGATCATGTACACACCGAGCAACACTAAAATTCTTAAAAAAAGGAAAAAACATTTTTTTCTAAAGGAAAGCCTATTATTTTATTCCTAATGGACTGAACAACGGAGACTAATTGATAAATCACAATCCAAATTATAAGGTGTATAATTCAACATACTTATTTGGTTTATAGAACCATTAGAGATTTTTCTATCACTTTTAATAATTAAAACTATGTACATGACAGGTCACGTTATCATAAGTGTAAAACTGCGTAAAAAATACCGAGCTACATAACACTATCGGGAATTCTACGCCATCATACAAGCGCTCGCTTACGCATATAAGTTTTTACATGGGTTATGGTGATTAAGGTCAACCCGGCGATTGGGAGGTCCAGCAACAAATCTGGGTCAAGCTGAATGAGTTTTTTATTATGAATTCCCTCACTTTTGGGTAGACAACTTTCCATTTTTTTAATACCAATATAATAATATTTTTAAATTTCTATATCCTACAAACAAGAACTTTGCATTAATTAATGCCCGGGTAGACCCCAGAGATGGGCCAAAGTCTCTCTCCCCCACTGAAGTGACTTTTCCTCCAAAAATAATATGCAAAAAGCGTAGCGAAAGGCGTCCATATTTAGTGACCGAACCGAAAGGTCCTTTTTTTTTTATCCCAGGCCCAACTTGACCCAACTCCATCCGCCACTTTGTATCCGTCCCCGATTAATACTGAATGCATATTCATTAAGCATCGGCATAACATTGAAACAAAACTAAGGAATTCATACTTTGCAGGCAGACGGGAAAAATACATTGCCAACGAACGCAAATTTTCGATTGCACAAGTCAAGCGGTGAAAGAGAACGCATATATTTGAGAAAGTACTATTATGGACATTTTTATCATGTCTCTTCGCATGAAACATAGTAAATACCAACATCAATTTTACTTTTCCTTATCCCTTTGGTCCAGCTCCAAACCTCTTCATGATAAAATAAAAATGACAAGGAATATCTATAAATGAGTAGATGAAACACGGTAAATATAAATGTGGTGTTCTCATGGAATCTCGCGGCCCTATAATTATTACTATACAACTACCAATCAACCACTCATTAACTACCAGAGGCTACCTCATTATCAAAGGTAGGTTTATTGATACACCCTAATATCAGTAGTGCAGTACATATGCCTGTGATCTTCGATTTTGAACTATTGTCGCCTATGTATGAGTATTATTTCCCTCTTCAGTTCACCACACTTTCCTTCACTCACTTTAGAATCCTATTCCCTTCTATCCTCTTATCCGCGGAGCATTCTCTCTTCGATCACAGCCTCCGACATTCCGTCAACTCACGAATATCCCCCCGTACTTTCTGTTTTCCTAAAATATTACACAATATCTTGCCCTCTTCTTCCACTACGTGTATAACTTCCCTTTTGGCGATTATCCCACTTAATTATATTTTTTCTGCCAATCCCTTAACTCAAAGCTCTCCGATCTACACCCACCTCCTTTCTTCAAATATCCATTTTTGAAACCATATAATACCACATTTCAGGTATATATTTGATCGTATTTACTTCTATTTGTATCTACTATCAATTACCCGCTTTACCTATTTGCTTGGAAGGAAATTATCCTTCGCATCAAATTTTTGAATAGATTTAACATGATAAAGAGCGAAAAAAATGGTACTAAGGTGAAATTATAGGCTGAAGGTGACGCTTTCAATATTATTCATGCAAATTGTTTGTCCGATTACGTCCCAATAGGAAAAGTATCGAAATCAAATTAGGTACGCCATAATAACAAAAATTTAGAATCAAGGCAGTCTCCTAAAATACATGGCTCTAAATTGTTCGCTAATATCACTTCACGTTTTCATATCTCAAATATAACTATCAACGTGCGAAAGACCACACTCCGCATATCGTTGCCGAATCGCTCTGCATCCGAGTTGGTGTTAAAGTTCAATAGTTCATAAAACTCTGTGTACATAATATGTACCCGAGGTCCTTGCAGGGGAAGAACGTGGATCAGTTTTTATTAAACTCGGAACAAACGAGTTCCCACTTTTTGCCACCGGAATACAGGAGCGGATATCGTTTCCAAGGCTTACCACGTCCTCCGTATTTCAAGCGACCCTTCTCAACTTATCAACCGCAAAACAGTAACCGTTTTATCTCCGAATCCTCACCACCTTTGCTCGCTCCCGGAGCTTTAAAAACTTTTCTTTCGCAGCGCCCCTATCCAATGAGAAAGCAACGATCTTAAAATAAACGGCCAGCGCTAACTGAAAAAGTTGATTTACGGCGTCCCCCGCCCGTCCCGATTCTTAGATCTTACAAATTGTTGCCAAGAACTCCATAGGCAATCCCTTTTATGTTGAGAGCTTTTTTTTATCCCGAAGACGATCTATAAGAGACAAAGCGCGCTTATCAGTTAATTTCTCAGCAGTTAATAATGACCATTTTCCATCCTATTTCACCCCATATGGTCCAAATTGCACAAAGTTGGGTTCGATCGTTTAGAGTATAAAGCGAAGGAACGTGGTTCAAGTTTTAGCATAAAATTTTACAGATTTGAGTTAAATTAAATCTGAAGACTAATGACTATTAAAATAATCAACATATGTCATAAAATAGAGTATTTGTTGCGCAGTAATCAAATTAAAAATAATGAAGCACGAAGAATTCTGCGAGTATAGCCCAGTGGTTAGAGCAGATGAGAATTTACTCTGGATTTAGTAACATGTGCCCCGAACAAATCTCCATTTCGTTCTAATTTTTGCCGCCCACGGCTTTGCTACAAAGGATGATTTATGTGAAGGAGGTATTTCCGCGTGCAGATTTTAAATGGGGTACATAATTATATGCTGTTGTTTTTTATTCCAGATTGTTATTCCGCACGTTCAGATACTGTATTCAGAATTAAGCCTCATTAACCTCGTGGACATTATATAAAAGGGTATAAAATAATATCTCTTTAAATTGAAGATTGTATCAAAACTCTCCTTTCTATAAGTTTATAATCTACGCAATTTCTCTTCCACCATAAAATTTCATGTGGAAGTTTCGGCACTACAATCATGAAAATTTATTCGTTGATTTTGAATGACATTAATTTAATTCCTACCATGAATAATTAAAAGAATTTTTATAACAAATCCGTCTTTTAAATTTTTTAAATTTTACCTATATGTTTTCTATGGAAAACCCAAAATGGATTCTAACATTCGATCGTATGTTGGATTTGAAACATATAAAATCAACACCGCTGGAATCTGATGTGCCTGGCCAATCATACACCTTTATTGGATAAAAATGAATAAATACCTTCTCATAGGCATACCGGTCATTCAGAACCAACAACAGCTAAAATTCTTAATGAGATATATTTGATGGAGGATAGCACAGTCCAAAATCTAAGTTTTCAAAAAATTCCGAAGTTGGAAAACGAATTTTTGTTTCTTAATTCTGTTATAATTTAGCGGTTTCTCTATGTTGATGAATAAATATTTTTAATCAGCAAATATGTTTAACTTTCATCTGAATAATTAGGCAAACCACATTTTACCTGTGTTTTAAAATCCGTATAATTTCAATATGCATTATTGATTAAAACCAAGAACGTACAATCATCGAATGTAATTACTTGAACTAATTATGCCCTAGTATAACAGTTTATTTGGCATGAACCAGCAGTTTTTAAAAAAAGTTTAACACTGTGTACAAGTAAAAGAGAGAAAATCATCTATGGTCTTCTCTTTTCAAAAACATTGTTTCGGCCAAAAATAAACATAATATTCATCCCTCGGAGCATAATAACAGAATTATCTGAGAAAAAATTATTAATAATTATATCCATTATTTTCCTGTATTTTAAGCATCTTCCCAATCATTTTTTTTTAAATCTACGCTCGACTCGATTAAAATTTGCGATATACAGTATAACATACATACAAATATACATACAAATTTTCTCCACATTTTTTCTCTCAACAAATTTAAAATCGGCTGAAGTTAAAATTCCCCACCTACTTCCAAAAAGATTTCAGTGAAGTTAGAAGTATTTCGAAAAATATATCGAACACAAACCGCAAACATACTTTACAAAATACACTTACAATAGTTCATTAATGCGAAAAAAATTCCTACACCAGTCGGAAAGCGTCGCTTTCGAAAGGCAAACATTCATCTTAAGCAACAAGCCATGCTTTCCATAGGCATCCACAGATGACGGGTTGCTATGGACTCTCCTGGAGTAATCATTGAAAATACACTTCCAAGAAGATTTGGGGCTTTATTGGCAAGAATGAAATAACCATGACCTATTTCTTTTTTAGCAAACAGCTAGGAACAAACATAAAAAAGTAGGTATGCCACGGAGATCTTCCACTAACACCTCAAACGTTCAGTCGTCGTTGAAACTAGACCAATATCGACCTATATTTCCCTCTCAGCCTTCCCGTGCACATCAGGCGGAAGGAAAGGGGAAGTCGCCTTGGGAAAAAGAATGAGAGGAGGAATTATGTCTGGTGGAAATGAGAGGGACCGGGCGGAGGGAAAGATGATTGTACACAAAACAAGTAAGACTTCACTACGCTCCAGTTTCCACGACAATCGACTGCATGCCGGCTGATATAAAATGTTCCGAGCGCAACAGATCACAGACAAATAAGGACAGCTGGCCACAGCGCGGTTCTGAAGAGAGTGTAAATAAGAATTAAAAAAAAAATATTTTAATAACCGAAACACTAAATGAAAAAAGCTAAACCATCAAGTAAAAGTATCTATTATGATTGAAATAAATTATGCAAATGATAAAACGGTGTATAAAAAACAAAGGAATCACTTAAAGGTAAGTTATCAATAATAGTATCGCGGATATAATTTATACAAACTTTCCGCCTAAAAAAGACGTAAATGAGCAGCGGATATCTCATGCATACAAAGACAGCCTTAACCAATACAGATTAAAGCAAACGAACAACCAAATAATCGCAGAAACCGATAAATAACCAATCAGCATCAATGTGCCCAAATCAAAACCTGTTCACCATTTAGTAAGGGGAATCCAAAAGTAATTATTAATCATGAACTAAAGAGGAATTCAGTGGTCTAAAATTCAAATGAAATTCAAAACTGGACGCATGATTAAGAAAGCGATAACATAATTACTAAAAAAAGTTCCAAACAAAAATGTACATGCTTATTATTACACATGTTATTCTAATTTAACATTCCCTCCTATTTCATTATGCTCAATACATTTTCCAAACTTTTAAAATATGAACTTGCGTCATCGTTAAATTCATTTTCGTCATTGTGTGATTGAGGTGTGGGAAGGTGGATGCAGAATAGAATAATAATATGTATAGTGAAGCATAAAATAGTGAGAAAAACAGAAATGTGAAAGGAACGAGAGGATTATGATGGAAATAATCGCGAAGTAATTTTTTTTAAGGGCGGAAAGAATAACTTAAAACTGATGGAATGGGAAAAGGCATTCTTTGTTGGTTAATGTTTGACAAGAAACCAACCAAAAACCTTAGAGAGATGGTGAAATATTTTCCGTGATTGTAGTATGTGAGGGCTGGATACCGTATGCTATCACCGTAAAAATCAATTTGCTGCGACCAGAGTATGCAATAGGGTCAGTGATACAAGAGGTAAGACCTGCCATTGACAACAGTACAATGGTCCCGGGCACCCACATCCAGGGGAGGGGCTAGGGTCTAGGGGATGAAGAAAAGCGTTAGTTACGGCACTACGTAAACTAGAGCCAAAACATGTTGAAATGGACTACGTGTATTATCTGGTGAAGGAGAATAGGCATGCACACATATATGCATAACCATGAGGGCAACCGGATCGGTATCTCCGTGGATCCTTTGTTTATTAAGGTTAGATTTATATAGGATGAAGAGATAAAATTCTCAATTTCACAGAAAGAAGCTGATCCGCTTTACGAGTACATGCCTAAAGCCATCATTTATCAATCATCAAATGTTTTATGAAATATTTATTAATATGAAGAAAATTAATTGGAATATATTTATAATCAGAAATAAAGCGAACGAAATGATACTCTTTATGAGTTAAATGGAAACCTTAATACTCAATGGTGAAACAATTAATTGTAATTCAACATCTTTTGCCATCCTATTGAAAACGTCGTTGAATTAATTATTTATTAAAAATACAATAAGATACCGGGGGTAGCATATTTTGATAAGAGAAAATGTTTACGTTAATGAGATAATATTTTTTACCTCCCTCTTTTCCATTCCGTGATAAAATTACTGAGAGAACTAACGAATTCCATTAATGATTTATAACATACAATAAGGTTTCCGAATATTAAATATCCTGGAAAAACACTTCAGTCTTGTCGTTATTACGGGTACGAAATCATTTAAATTTTACACTGGAAAAGGTAAAATATAGTAAATGCAACAACTAGCTTGAAATTTGGTCAACCACATCTACTTTTAAACACAAAGAATTTTTATCGCACATTAAACTTTTTCACTATACCGATGAACATTTCCATGCTGCGGTCCGATTCGAAGACGTGCATTTATTTGTGTGGGGAATGCAAAAACATTTGGTGACAAATAAATCTATTTTGGTGGGTCATTTTATTTACATCTTATATGAATAGATGCAAAATAATAAGGTTTGCTATACACGATCAAAAAACAACACTCTTTAGACTGGACATTTTATGACGGAAATTAAATTTCCTATTTCGGCAAATGCTGATTAGAAGAAAGTAACCTATGGATTAGCTATTGAATCTATACACCCGAGTTAAGCAATATTTGACGATTTGAAAATTAATATGATAAGTCGTCATTTCCGCTGAATTCATTACGTTTATTCACATGTTCCGAGAAACGGAATAATATTCGGTCACCTCCTCCAAAACTACCACGGAATAGTACACAAATTGGATCTGAACAAGATACGCCTGTATGGTTCAGTTTATTCTCGTGGTTTATAATAATTTTTTATTTTTAAACATGATTTAATCACTCATTCAAAGTGCATTTAGTCAATATTTTGGTGGGTAATTACGATACAAATGAATAGTAAATAATAAATACCTCCAATTACGCTTTCACTGAAACTGATTAAAATCAAATCCATCTAAAACATCAAAATGAGGTAAATAACAGCCTAAACTGCCCCCATTCTCCCGAAAAGGTTAATTATTCTCTCATTTGGAATTATCATGAATATCCATTTCTCTGAACATATTTTCCAGGGAGATAAACCCTTCATGATCCAACATTGGCAAATGGAACAATAGTTTTTTTTAACAGTATGGAGTACAATCTGCACTGTAAAAAACAGTGGTCAATCGTAAAATTGAGGTTTCCGCAAGTTCTTTTATCTATCTTATGATAATAGAAATTTTACGGTATCGCTACGTTTTCAAAAAAAAAAGCTCGACTAATGACTCCTCTACCTATGGCCTTCATTAAGAGAATACAATGAGCATACGCTCATTTTATCCTTACCTTCTCCTAATGCCGCTCCCAGTAAGAGAAATAACACGTCGAGTTTTTTTATTTATAACCACAGCAAACATGCGACAGTTCCTAATACGATAAACATTGATCAATTTTGACGACCTTAAATTGACTCCGCCAACGTGAAAGAACCGAAAATGTGGTCGTTATTTTCATGCAAATGTTAATTAATAATCCTATGGCATGGCGCACATCCCGTCAACTTTCCCATGCAGATATAATAAGTGAAACTACCCAAATGGGGAAGGAGGTGAGGACGTGAGAACCATTTAATAGAGTAAATGAAGGCGATTAAAAAGGTTACCGCCACAATTCACCCGTCACGTATACACAAACAAGCGCACAAATGCCGCAGAGGAAAATTTAATCAAGAGACGAGATTTACTTAACTTCGTACCCCCGGTGACGCACACTAACACAGTAGATGTAAAAAAATTGCCTGGGGGAGAACAAATCACAGCATAATATTCACCTGTCATTCCCCATGGAAATGCTGTTATGAATAAATTCCGCGTCGCGAGGAGGAAGACATGAGAGAGAGGCAGATGACTAAGGAGAGGAAAATTAAAGGAAGCTAAAGATGAAAGATAAGAGTGAAAAAATGTCCGCTATGAAAAATCTCTTTTTGAAATTCATAATTTAAAGAAGTCATAATCTTGTTAACCCCAAATACAACGCCTTTTTCACGAAATACAAAAAAATATATGACGACGGGAAAACCTGAAGGAGAGCGTTAAATTATAACTAATGCCAGTAATGGAACAACTATAAAATGTGTCGTAAGTGCTACTTACACGAATTTTCTTCCGTGGAATTTCTTTGCTTTATAAAATAAATCAAAAAATAATACATTTAACTTTCAACTCGAAAGTCATAGCAATCACCCGAAAGATCTTTAAGTACTATAAATCTTTTGAGATAAAAAATTACTTGAGGCCACGAAAGAATTACGTAATAGTATTACGTATTATACAATTAATCACAGATTATCTGAAAAGTATTACCACCTTATCGTGATATTGTTTTCACAGTAATGTCTATCCTGTTAGTCGCTTACTTTATTATTTCTTATTTACAACTTAAATGATGTAGCTTCCATTTTAATATATAATAATTCGAATTCTCGTTCCTGCGTGAATCTATAGCATGGATTCGTCAAAAAATGGAAAAATTCGGTGGTGCTCTAAACGGATCTTCGATGGCGAAAAGCAGGAATGCGGAGAAAGAGGGTTTCACGCGACGCAATATTAGGAAGGTTTTGACCGCAATGGTAAAAAAGGGGAGAAATCTCCCGTAAAAGATGACAAGGGGCCTCCGCCTTTAAAGCGCAATATCAACTGCAACCCGGAAAGTGTTACGGCCATAAGTCAGGACAGAAACTTTTTAGTAGACCCTAAATCGTTGTCTGGACAATAGAACAAGAGTCTACCTTTAGCTACCCCTCCCCCGAGAAAAAAACACTCTCGTCGTCCTTCTCCCGCCTCAGCGACAAAATCTTCCCTTCCCCCACCCACAGCGCCACCCGAGCCTGTTCTTCGAAATATATACATTTTTTTGAGCCCGTTGGGCTCTCTTAACTGAAGGTACTTACGCACGCGGATTATTTAATGACGCTCAATTTCAGCGACGCCCTTCACAAGGGCGCCCTTCAACGGCCGTACCGTTGACCGCTCTAAAATCCGGAAGGCAGGAAAGCACGCGTTTAATCCCCATCAAGATCAAGTAACGAACGCACGATAAAAACATTATAAAAAGTGGGTAAAAACTTCCATTTAAAAAATTTAAAAAAAGCAACACTCCCACTCTCCAGAAAAGAATTTCCCGTGATATCTTGGCACTGGATTGAAGGTGTAAACATGAGGCAAGGTAACTATCCGTGAAGCGGAACGCTGAGTGGGTGGCAGGGAATTTCAGATGGCAGAATGAGTCGAGGACGAGGGAAACCGACGAGAGAGGGAGTGCGTGGAGAGGGATGCGATGGGGGTTTATGACTGCGGTAAGGGTGAAGCCGTCTGGAAAAACATATAATTAAGCACGAGCCATAGTGGTTTTTAGCCATCACGCGCTCTCAGCACCCTCTACGCAACCAAAGAGGGACTCCCCTCCGCAGTATATTCCCACTTACAGGAGGCTTACCAACACCCTTCCTTAAGACCAATCAAATAAGTTAGTCTCACAGAGAAAAAAGGCAAACAGTTATTTTTAAAGAAAACTACATTTTCGAAGAGGTAGCTCAATGCGACGCTTAACTAGCGGCAAGGAAATAAAACAAGTTATAAGTTAAGAAAATATTCAATGGAACTGCGAAGAGGGTCTCTTTACCTTTAACGCACATTTTCAGCACCTCAACGTTGATGAGAGGGCAGGGGAGAGCCGCAGTCGAATAGCAAGCATTCAAAGAGTATCGTGCGTGCACCATTAGCCTGTATCAAGATATTTCCACGCATAAAATTACAACTGAGGTTATTTATATACATATATATTAGGTAATCTACCGGTTAAGGTAGGTTTTTGGATGGACACAACTATCAAATAAACATTTTGTGACTCCCCACCTAGCAAACTAATCTATATCAGGTCCCTCTTCATCTCGGTGTACTTCTTTCCTCCCTTCATCCCGTCCAACATCCCTATCCTGTTCCTACCCTTACCACGCTTGCCCAACATTCTCCCCTCTATTACCCTCTTCAACATTCCACTACCGCTCAATACGCCTTTCATCCACTTTTCCTGCCTCCATAGGATTTCTCTCAACAAACCCCTCTCCTCCCCACCCTTTCTAGTACTTCCTCATTTGTTTTCCTTTCGGTCCATTTCACCTTCTCCATTCTTCTCCACACCCACATTTCAAAAGCCTCCAATCTACGTCTATCCTCCTGCTTCAGCGACCACGTTTCCGCGCCGTACATAGCTACGCTCCATATCAGAGTTTTTACGAGTCTTGTCTTAACATCCCTACTCAACGTCCCCGTCATCAACTCCCTCCTCCTTGAGAAAGCCTCCTTTCCTAGCGCAATTCTTCTCCTTACGTCCCTACCACTTTGACCGTATTGGTCCGAAACACTTCCGAGATATGTAAACTGTTCTACCTGCTCTATTTTTTCCCCGCCTATTTTAATATTTAGCTTAGCCTTTTTCTTTCTGGAAAATCGCATAACCTTTGTTATATTAATATTGATTCTCATCCCATATTTATCGCACTGAACCTCCAATTCACTCAACAATGCTATTTATATACATATGCTATCATTAAAGCTCACGATCTGCTCAGCATTAACATAAACTTCAAATGATTTCGGCTTCACTATGAGTCATCAAATTTCAACATTTCGTAATTTAAAAAGGGTTTTTAATGTTATTTTTAACATTGTTATAGAGGCAATTTTTTCTTCTACAAAAATGCATTTGTAAAGTGGCTTGATTATTAAAATTTAAATGCATTTTTTCAGAAAATTATTAATTTTAATGTTGACTGTGATTATGCTCCATCTATAAATAACGGCGAGCGTTTACAAAATGGTCGGTTATTCCTAAGTGAAATAATGGTTGCGATGAGCGAATATGACGGCACTTACTTCTCTAATCGGGGAATTTCCTGTGAATAAGGGGTTTATTCCCTGACAGGACGTCACCTAAAATCTGCATGAAAACGCAGTAGAACAAGAATTATAAGCCACATTCATGCTAGAAATATCAGAGGTGAAACAAAGGAATACAGCTATTTACAATGACCATCAATTGTAATGAAGGTGAGGACATGAAAGTTAACAACCATCTATAATTGAATCTCAAATGTGAGAAGTTTGCCGGGTACGATGAGCGAAGTCATTCTAAAGCTGTCTTGGGAGTGGGATTAAAAGGTGACCGTTATAAATGCAAACATTCAGGGGTAATTGCCCCCACAAATCTACATAAATCTTTGTCTTCTTGAAACCGTAACATGATACTTCAGGGTTTCATTTCTCAAAGATGAGACCAAAACTAGTTTATCAAATATTTCATCATCATAATCATTATTTTTCAACGCTGATGATGACAGACATTTTGCATTCTGTGGAACATTTTAGAGGACGTACGGTGCCCATCGAACTTCAGTAGGGCAGTCAACCTATATATTAGCCTTGTAAAATATTTCAGAGATATCAAATACACCAAGGCCCTTAGAAATATAATATTGTGTGCCAACACTGCAGAAATCTTACGCACACATTCTGCGATAATCTTAAAAGTTAACATGACAATTGCCGATTTTCTTTATACTAAAAACCTCATTTTTTTCAGGCATAACGCCGTAGAAGTGATCTATACTCAAAGAAGTGACATACCTTTCCACAATAATTGATTAAACTCTGAGAAAAGTAGGAGAATGGGAGTGTTGCTTTTCTTAATTTTCAACTTGAAGGGGTCGCTTTTCCATAGTCTTTAATTAAATACTGCGAAAAAGTACCCCATGTCAACCCCTTCTTTGTATTTCCCTTGATACCCCTTATAGTTTAGGCCTTTCATCCAGCAGTCTTACATGGAATGCATAATTTTAAAATAATATTTAGAGGTAGAGCAAAAAGGGAATGTATCATAAACGAGAAAACACGACGGAGAGGATTGTAATTATACGCAGATAAAAATAAAGGATGCGCCGATTATTTATATCAGAAATTTAATGAATCCAGAAGAACACAAAGAATCCAAGGATTCTGTATCCATCTAATTCTTCGAGCCTTAGCGGAAGTTTTCAACACGGGGAAATAGCAACCCACCAGTCGTCAACGTACTCACCTGTTGACCCGGTTTCGAAGTAGAATCCTGCCGATGCAGTGAATTTACGATTAAACGCAATGACGAACAAATCCACAAGTTTAAAGCAAGCATCAAAAGAATTACTACACTATTTGTCAAGCATACAACGAAAATTAAAAAGAAAATAAATTACTGAGCCAAACAATAAAAGAAAATTTGATGATGAAAATTCGCGATCAAAGGAGTAGAAACTATTAGGACCTCAATAGAAGTATAAAACATTACCACTGAAAATATTCGGAATGAAGCTATTGTGTAACCATCTTCTAAGCTACTTGATCTACTACACAGCTGTTGTCCAAATAACATACATAGAAAGACCCCTGTGGTGGCTCGGAGAACAGGATGGATGTTCCGATTTGGTACACTTTGGCAAGTAAAGATTACAGTGCAAAAATCATGTTCTCATTCTTTGCAGTAACGCAAAGTACACATAATCACTAGTACCATTTAGCTACTCATTTGGGGAAATGCCACTTATTGCAGAGGTTATAGTATTCTATAAGGACAACAGAAAACGGCTCAGTTGACTCAAATCCTAATAAAAATAAGATTGAATATAAAATAATTAATACCATTTGTGAATGAATGTTTTACTGCTCTGTTATATGTTAATAGCACTACCATGAATAACAATTATGCATGAATAATGCAAAGAAATTCCACAGGTTTCTGCCTGGCAAAGTCGATTTTCAGGAGCAAACAAAAAAAGCGATTCCCAACTTTTACTCTAATGCCAAGATTAATAGATGGAGGCACAATTTTAATTTTGTTCCCTTCGTTATTCTCTGTTATTGGCATTATATATTATCCCTTTGGAATGGCGTTCAAATGAGAGAACACGCATGAAATCCAAAGGTTTTTTTCCTAAGAAAAGAAACGTATGTCATTTGAAGATTATACCTTGTTCACGGGTTCTAGACAAAATGAAAACTCAATATCTGGATTAGATCATTACGCATACCTGTGTTTCACAATTACCTTTCGTGAAAATTTATTATTGTAGCCGCTCATAAATGTTTGTCACAAATGCAACGTATTTATATAAAGGCCTTCATAATGAGACCTAGGTCGGTATATAATCCTTAATAGGTTGGTTGCAATTTAAATTTTGGGAGGTAAAAGTTTTCGTGTTAGAGAATTTGTAATTACTATGCAGAAAGAGTTTTTGGCATTAAACTCCACTTTAAAACACGCAACAAATTTCTGAAATAGCCAAAATTATTGGTGATTTTCAAAAACTTTTCAACATTTTATTTAATTTCTATGAACTCTGCAAAATGTTCATGTGGATATGCGCCATTACATTAGTACCTTCTAAAAGATTTTATTTGTATGCAATGACTCATTATGGCAGAAAAATAAGATACGCATTTCAAGACGAATAAGCAAGTAATATATAGTAATTATCACTACTATTGTAACCAAAGAGAAAATAAAGCACTCTGCTCCAAAGTGAGTCATTATTTGGATTTACGGAGGTTACTTGCTTGCATTACTAAATGTGTGAGCTGGTAAAATTTAAATTGTATCCATCTATTTAAACCATATGCTTAATAAAAAGATAAGGATTTATTATTATTTGCAATCTATTTTGCATAATTTTCTAATTAATTTCTTGTCATGTATTCTCATTCCATAATTTCAGAATAGCACCTCAACCCTAAAGAGGTACTAACACGAAATAAACATATTTTAGAAACACACGAATTTATGGATAATGCAACTATTAACATGCGGTTTTATAAATTATTAATATCTACTTCTTCCAAGAGGCGTGACTACATTCCATTAAATATTCTAAATATTACATTGTGATTATCTAGGGTAACGAAAGTTTAGAATTACATGCCCAAGACCCTTTTCCATCACAGGGGAACAGAGCGGTCCTTAATGAAATATGCAGGATTCAAACCTTGCACCACAACCTTATTCTGGAACACCAAATGAAATCAGAAAAAACGAAAACTCTTCGTGTGCACCGTAAATAATCCTTTTAATTATATGGTATCCTGATCTGCTCTAAGTACTTACAGAGAAATTTCTATGGATGGGAAATACGTTTTTAAGATAACATACTCCCTTTTGTACTCATTTTTATTTTTATTTGTCTATCAATTCGGTAAAGTAAAAACGATCTTAGTATTCATTATTTAATGTAAAGGTAAAATCTCCAACAACACCGTTACTTACATTCGAAGCACTACTTACGTGTAAAATTTAGCCGAACCCAAGACCTGAAACCTTCCTTTAATTTTAATGATAGGACAAGAATATACTCAACCAAAATTTTAATATCGACGTGGCGTCTAAATTAATATGCATAACAAGATACTTAATTGAGTAAAAAGCTGAAAATCCCCTTGGATAGGATGGAAAACTGTGGAGGAGATGAATATTGACTGCCCCAATTCTTCCACAATCTGGTACCACCTCCTCGTCATTTTTGAGCGACACCTCTGAGTGCAATACGCTTCAATATCGCAACACGAAAGCACAATAATAGCAGGCTAATTTCCTACACGTCGTGAGGTAAGCCTGAAGAGACTACTATAAACAAGTTTTGGGAAGATTCATGAAAATTTCTCGTTAAGATGGTTATGGGTCTATACCCTGACAGGAAGATTGGAGAGGCGGTCGTTGTTGCTTTATAGAGCAACCCTTCCATCGTCCCTCCCACTTCAGTTCCTTTCTCCCCGAGGCACCTGTCCCCCCTTCCTTTATCCTTTCCATACCAGTCACCATAAAGGGTCCACTCTCCCATGTCTTTCACGATGTTTGCACAAATCCTGCTGGCCTGCTTGGTCGCGTGCCGCCATTCAAGTAGGTGCCCAAGTCTTTGGGAATGTATAAGTTTCTCAGCCGTCGGAAGGTTTGTCCTAGAAAACTAGGGCCTACACAAAATCTGTTATAAAAATATAACATGTATAGAACTTCAAGGGGCACCCTCGAGTCAATCCCAAGACTCTTGATGCGTTGCGTAAATTATTCAACAGCGTATGCAATTGAGCTCATGCGCTTTATTCGATAATAAACTCATTGATATCAATCGGTATTAGTTACTCCAATGCCTCATTAAAAACATACTTTGTTACTCTCTGAGTAATATATATATATATATATATATATTTATCCATTCAGGCAGAAAGAACAATCAAATAGTACTATTCGCAATTGTTTCCAGCTTTCTTTTTAATACACCCCCTAGAGCATAGGAAATAAGGTCAAGGAAGACTTTTCAGCTAAGCCACGATTAAGGAACTGTAGAGTTTACCATTGCGCGCACACATCACTAACAACACTCGCTCATGACCCTTTGAAGACCCTTTATAGGGCCGTAAGCCAGCCAACATAAGCATGAGTACTAGATTGCGGTCAAGAAAAATGTTGAGAACTGCCATAAAATAGCATTCCTCCAAGACATTCAACCTACATTTTGAAACAACTAAATATAAATACCAATGAAAATTTACAGAATACTCATAATTACCAGGCAACTAATTATTTTCATAAGTATGATATTGCATAAGTAAAATTGAGGCAGTTGATGGGATTAGTTTCATATTTCTCATTCTTAATCACCCTCCCGTGTTCCTTTATTTATTTTTACTTCATAACATCTTACCCTTATTTTTTTTCAATGCAATTGCAATGTTCCGTAGTCCTGAGATATTTATGACTCTAAAAGTATCCACATATACTATTTATTCTCTATTAATTTTTTATTTTAGTATAAACCTCAACGACTAAGAAGAAGGTTTTTGGAGATAGCGGGACTAGATATTTTTGTATTATTAAATGACTTCTTCAGAAATAGATTTTCCTTGTTAAAGAAGCATTTTTAACTAGGGAATTATACAGAAAAATGACTTATGGAAGTTCCGAGAAACTGTAGAAGATGCCGCAACAGTAATTTTTTTTGAAGGAGTCATCCGCTAAGTGTGAATTACAATGCACCAATTTCAAAGTGTAAAAATCATTCCCAGTAAATGTGAATGATTTTTACACTCTGAAATGGTTTAATTGCTATGCAAGTCCTTTAGACCTATACAAGAATTTAAATTGAGCATTGGAGAATCTTATAAAGAGCCAATCCTAACAGTTTAATTTTGTAATTAATTTATTGGATGCAATTAGTTTAAGCTGCGAATCTCTCGAATGGAGTTAAAATAAATAATCAGCACCAAAATAATATTACATGTACTCAATATAAGATTTCATGACATGCAATAAGTCCTTACCATTATTTATGACCAAATACCACTACCTACCTATAATTTCGCACCTATTTTTGGCTTTTCATTCCGATCCAATTTACTACCCTATATAGTTTCTTATTTGTTAACTATGAAATCGAATTCACTATATGAAAAATAAACAATTGCGTGCACTCACACATATTTTTGTTTAAAAAAAGGGAGCAATATCAAACAAAGGGCCTGTTTAACCAATGGGGGAGCACATTCATTAGTAAAACGAACTGAATGTGTTCACATAACTAAGTAAGAGAATATGATATCGAAGTCGTTGAAATGCATACCCTCCCGGTCACTTTAATTTCCCACATTGCTGAAGTTCCTCGGCTTCAAAAAGTGAATTTTCTATTCCGCTGCCCTTTGCGTAGAATTATGTAAGCTAATCTCGAACTCATTGAAACACAACCCTTGAGGTCAAAATGTACTCACTCGTACTTTCAGTTGTCTGACCTTTAACTGTTCCAAGGAAAATAAATTTGATACCAACTACATCGACTTCATTTTGAAATATTCTTTCATAACAAATGAATAAGATGAAATGCATTAATAATGTAATAATAACTTATCAGTGTTCTACAAAAACAACTCACAACTATGTATCCACATTGAACTTGGCCGAGTATTAATGATGGGTTTTCAATTTTCATGACCTAAGCCTGGATAGACCTAAATGAGCGAAAACAATGTTATCATGCATGTTCAATTCCACGAAACATGAATATGTTATAAGTGCCGAATAAATGCTCGTTGACCCCAGTCTGGATCCTGGGGCTATTATGAAAACTTTAACCAACTTTCCTTCCTGTCTGGAACGATACGTTCCCTTCTTACTCTTGCCAAAGCAAAACCAACTATATCTTCTGCCACGTTCGAGATACACTCGTACGTATAATAAACCACCAGACACATATTCACATATGGGAGAGACAAGCAAAAACTCTATTAAATAATTGTATGTTATAATACGTTAACCAGAGTTTAGAGATTCATAGTAAGACCATGTGCCTTATTTAGTTAAATGGTTAGAATACGAGGATTACACGCCAAGTTTAGTGTCCGAATCTGTGTGCATGATGTCCACAAAACATCACCTTTTGATATCCATACCAAAAAATAAAGAAAGATTTGTACTTTTACAATGATTTTATTAGATGGTACAACGCGTTTCACCGACTTGCGGCATCATACGTACCTGATGATGCCGCAAGTGAAACGCGTTGTACCATCTAATAAAATCTGTGGAAAAGTACAAATCTTTCTTTCTTTTTTGGTATGGATATTAAATACTTCCACGAAGTGAAGCCTGAAAAAATAGAATATACCACCTTTTGAGTTTCTTATTTTTTAGTATATTTTATTTTAGTATCTTATTTTTAGTATCTTAGTATCCTAACCTAATCAGATGAACTAACAGTGTGAATAAATGTCTTCCCAGCAAAATGATTGTACTTTATACCTTGAAATGTTGAAGAGGATTCATACTGCAGCCATAGAGGTTTGACTACAAGGGATGATATAAGTCAGAAAGCTCAAATTAGGTTTCAATTCAAGCACTGACAAATATTGAAGCTACGTCGCCTATTATCTCCGAATTCCTCCAAGTTTTATATTTGTTCAGAATAAATTTTCGATTTAATATGCGAGAGTTGTATGAATAATTCGTAGGTAAGAGCCGTATATTCGTAAATTTACAAAAAAGATACCATTTTCATCTGAGAACGCAATGATAAGAAGCGCAGCACGGGACTGATCTACATAAACGTGAACGATATGTTACACTAGTTCAGTATGATTTGCAAATATACCTAGGTAAATTCAATATATTGACACAAAAGAGTGTTGAAAAAAAACAACGATCTAGAAAACGAATCTAATGAACTTGTCCAGAACCGGAAAGAAGAAGTTTCACATCACAATAGAAAAAATTGCAGCAGAAGGAAGGATTTTCATTTTGGGTAGCAAGTACGGTGAAAATGAGAAATCGACATATATGTACGTTAGTTCCATTTCATTCCTTCAAAACGATTGGACGATTTAATTTCTACAGTTCTGCGCATGCAGATGCAGAATTCGACGACTTCGGATCATGCGCGATTCCTGGGAAGTCGGAATCTTATGGATTCACAACAGTGATAGGAATCGAATGTGAGTGGAATAGTAGAAATATCGTGGTCTGTTATGCTCTGGAGGCAATCCTCAAAATTCATGCCAAGGCGATTGACGCGGAACCACTCGCTCGAAAATTATTCGAACGGCATCTTCAAGGTTAAATGAACTCGATAGGTCGATTTGTCACTAGGCTAGCGCGCTATATCTACGTTCTACGTTCAAGTTTGTTCCATTCGCTTCTATTTCATGAGCAGAACATGCATAATTGGTACTAGCCTAAAGGGAGCCATGATGATTCTAATGGCGCAATAAATAACAATATAGATCGAGGATAAATTAATGGCGTGTATAAAAAACATAGAGGTACAACACATAGAAAACTAGAAATGTAACATATGAAGCAGATTCCCGGTAAAATATCTTTTAAACATCCCCACTAAAGTTGTATGTACCTATTTATGAGCAGGGTAACCGAATACGAATTGCTTTACCACGCTCATAAAATTAAGAACGAAGAGCTTAATTTGAGCATTCTCATTTATAATTAGCTCAGGAATTACCAAAATTACTACTTACTTGTACTTGATAAATTCTGGAGCATGCTAAAAAAACTTAGAAACCGGCACATTTAAAAAACAATTTCGTATTCTTCTTGGCTTTATCCTTTCCACCACTCCCCCGAGAGCCTCTATAGACCCTGTTGCGGTTGCAAGCTTGCACCGCAATATTTTAAGCCAATTTTAAGAGCAACTGGATAGAGTTTACTGATCTGCGCCCCGGAATGGAGGATCAGCCGAGACTGGAGTTCGTGAGGTGTGAATTTGGAGGATGGAGTAAGTGAGGTGCACAGAAAGAGACAAATTCAAATGCTTAGATTGGTAGGGGAACTACAGGAAAGGGAAAAGAGAATGTATGACAATTTGTTTAAGGTGCTATTAAGGCACGAGGGAAACAAAAAAATATGGAAGAAATTTAATAAGCATGGGGAGCGTAGGAAGACGTAAATTTAGACTACATGAAGATTGGCAACGAATGTAAATGCGGCATTCATATAAATAAAATGCTTATAATTGAGTAATTTTTCAAATGAAGTAATATTTGGGACATAAAATTAAACATAAATCATTTAAAATCCTACAACCTAATAATTCACTACAATCTCTTAACAATTGCTCAAAATGTTTAAAGAAGTGATATTTTAACATCTTTATAGGTACAAATGGTCGTGCAAACGTTTGCGTGTGTTTTTATTTTTGTAACCCGTTTCTTTGGGAACTGAAAACAACGCTCCCATTACGAGTAAAATCTGAAGAATAACAAAGTCACTCTATGGACCATGTAGCAAGTCAACAATAACAAAACGCAAACAATGGATCAACCTAAGATGTTATTCTCCTAAGAACAAATTATAATTTTGGCATAAAATTAAAGTTAATGTCAAGTGATTATGTTGAAACTGTGTCACTAGCTCCATCGTACATTACGGTAAATTAAAGCGTACGGTATATTATATGGTAGGAGAGATCTAGGGTGGGAATGACAGAATTAAAATCTCATTTTTTCCATGAACGATAAGGGATCAGGATAACTTCAACAACCGCGAAATGGACAAAAGAGAATTTCTTTTCCACTCTAAGTAGCCTAATATCATATCATTGATTTATCTAGCCCATGTTTTTTTTCTTTTGTTATTAGCACCTCATCCCCTATGCATAGATATCTCTTGAATACCGTAGTGTATCCACGAAAGGTTATCTTCTAAGTCAGATACGATTGGTCATAAAAATATACATTCGTTAGAGAGTTTTTATTAACAGTTTTAGTTTCCTTTACATTTGTTTTACTTTACTACATAATAGCAGTTCACTTATAAGGACTTTTCGTAACGTTGGAACTGACTTTTGTAAACCCTCAGAATTGAAATTCGCCGCCTGGACATTGACAATGCCGCTTTTGAGTTCCTCGTCGTATTCAAACCGTTTCCCAACAAGCCACTGTTTCAAGTGCAAGAAGAGGGAATAGTCACTAGATGCAAGGTCGAGAGAGTAGATAGCGATCCAAAAGTGCTGCTTCAATCAAGATTCCTTTAACTTTGTGCTGGTCGATAAGCATTTTCGGTTTCCACCTTGTACACAATTAGTGATAACTGAGCTTTTCCGTGACAATCGTGTAAATGAATAGTGGTGCGCCCAATAAGAGAAAATTTATGAGCCCCGAGTACTAATCGTCAATCGTTGATTAGATTGGAGTCCTTGGTCCACTTGTTGAATGATTCCATCGGTCTGGATACTGGACCTGTCGCACCGTTCTTCATCATGCACATTTTTTCGCGGCCATTTTTGAAGTGTCGACACCTTTCCTTCACTCATTGCTGTTCGTCAGTAAATAAGCAAAACTCCCGATGAATTTGGGCAGCTGATGATCTTTTTGCACACAAAAATCGAATCACACCACACGCATTTTGCAACTGTATGGAGCAACAATTTTCCTGAACAATGTTACCTACATTCATCGAAGAAAAAAAACTACTACATCAAAACAATAACTTCAGTAGCTTCGGTAGTAATCAACAATGTCCCTCCATGCATAGAGCTTTGTACTGAACCGTCAATACTAAAACACAAGAACACGGTCCTTACTTATTGAAAATATCCCGTACCGATAGTTATCTATTATATTATTTTTTTAATTATTTTACATATCTTTTGTAGCTTTAAATTAAGCAAAACTAATTTTTTAATGGGGCATGCCTAGTTTGGAACCTACCACAAACCATAATGGTGACTTGCAGGGTTGCATGTATAGTGTGGGAGTTAGATAAAATATTTTTTTGGAAAAATCATCGATTAGTATAATATAGATCAGTGCGCTTAGATTTTGTTTCCGCGTTTTCCTTGGAAAATTTCAAAAAAGTGAAAGAAGATTCCAGAATATATTTGAAGATAAAATGCACAAATCGAAAAATCAAGCCAACGTGTGCCTGAAAATAAAACCACAGGAGCATATCGTATTTATTTTGAGGTCATAATTGTTTTCTGGAAATGCATGAGGAAATTAAAGCGAACGAAAAAATTTTGAGGGATTTTCCGAATGAGAAAAATAAATCATACAAGTTTAACCGTATACTAACCTGTATATTAATAAACGTGAAGTTCATTAAATATAAACGCAAGAATAGGATGTTTGATAATAACTGAATACAGACGTTAGTAAACAATATTGAAGAATGCCAAAACGACAGCTAACTCTGAATTGGAAAACAATTTTTTTAAAAGATAGTTTTCGAAAAATTCGTACCTAGGAGTCAGAAATTTGTGAACTTACGGTTCTAGGATTTCTCTATACACTATGTTTTGCTACAATGTTTTTATCTATTAAGATTTTTAAAAATATAACTTTTGGATTATTTTATTTGTTTCAATAATTATTCTTGTATTTTAGTATACACTCAAAACAGTTTCCCTCCGTTTTACACTCCACGTGCGGAAAGAACAACAGTTCCACAGTGGTACGTCCATTATTTATGTCCAAATACAATTCAAATGGTGAGGCGGGTATCATATCCACTGTGTGCATTTATCGTCCATTGTGTGAACCTCTTATTATCCGACTCATTCAGAATTAGAGTAATTTAAGTTCTTTAGAATCGTTCACTTGTTGTTGTTCTCCGACTTCGTTAAAACGTCGATATTAGAGTGGCGAGAATTAAGTTTCCGAAGATGTGGTTATCAAAGCAAACATCGACACAACACTATATTATGCTCTTAATAACAAATATGGTGGAATTTCGCTGATATGAAAGCCTCACATTTGACTCAGTCTCTGTACACATTTGCATTAGACAAACTTGAATCTCGAATTTGGATTTCAACGATGAGGTTGCCACATTTTCAGCCATTGTAGTGCAGTTTAAAGCGCAAAATTACTCAGCAATGAATAGACGGTTCGACGATCGTTAAAAAGAACGAGTTTGCAGTTTGAGCAGGTGATATAAAAACAATTTTTCGCCTACAGTTTAGTCTAGAACAATTTTTAATCGTGCACGCTTGAAGTGCACGATTTTATAATTTTCAATATCAAAAATGCTCTCTTGCGGCTAAAGGCTTGAACGAAAAATTCCCAACGTTTCCAGCCTGGCATCCCGTTTAAGAACGTGGCTAGGAAATTACTTTTGACTCAATTCCTAAAATTATTGAAATGGAAAAAATAAACAAAAATCTAGGTCTCCTAACCCACTAAGGTGCCTTAATTACTTTACAACACTTCCCAACTCATTTCTATAAAACATTATCACTAGCCAACCAGATTTGTTTTAATTGCCGTTATTCAAAACGTAACAAATCCATAATGTCTCTCCCTCCTGCTTGCGTCGAATAATAGGTCAAACCTAAACATTATACACTGGAAGCACTTTTTATGAAGTGATCAACCAACGAGGCACAAAAATCCTTCTCATTACTTTGCGCAAAAATCGAAACAAAGCGTTGGCATAGCGTTCCGCAATTTACTTTCTGCCATATCCCTCAAGATACGTGGTCGACCACTACGTGTAGGCAAAGAAATAATCCAAATAAATAAACTAAACCGCTTGATATACATTTTTAATCCGTGCTCAACGTTTCACGGAGACCAAATTCACCAATTTAATTTTGTAAAATGTCGTTCCGCTTGAGGATCCTGTTAAAATACAGTGGAAGAACCCGCGAGTGAAACGAGCACCGTGAAACGTTGCTGCGTGACGCCGTAAGGGAAAACCCATTACATAAATGAAACAGCATCATGATGGCAATGAAAACGCATAGAGTATGCTCCAACCAAGAATATTTAAAGAGGCAGCAATCTTTCATTATCAGCTGTGAAAAGCGCTCATATTTTAATCCAGGATAAGATTCAACGCTGTCCACTCGGACCGAAACAAAGAAAACTTGCGGACATTGTTGCCCACGCAAAATAACGGTATTTTTTTCAGCCAAACACGAAAACAGAACTCTGGTCCTGTGCTGCGATTTAATAATTCTTTCGTTTTCAATTTTTTTAAAACTTCAGAAGCAAACTTTTACCACTTTCGTCACAAAATAATGACTGCAGATTTTATTGGAAACATAAAATATCATTAAAAAGAATTTTAATTGGACACAGGCCTACTGAACATGTTAAAGTAATGTTGACCGTCGTAACCGTTTAATAACACAAATGCCAAACCACGAAAAGCTACAAAACTGTAACTACGCACATCTCTGTCGAAGGAGGAAGAGGAGTTGATCTGGATGGAAGCCATGTCTGTTTTTAACGGAGTGCCGCATTGGAAACGTGTTCAATTGCCTCGGCATTTAATGGGGCAATTCAAAGTGGAAGAGGAGGCCTTTAAGTGTTGCGTGGCAACCTTTAACTGTAATGGGAAAACAGATTCGCCGTATCGGCAGTTTTAAAAGCCCACGAGATGTGGATTGGTGCCAAAGACATTTTTATTTTAACATTGCCTGAGAGTTTTGGATGCAAACAATCGATGACTAAATAACGACGATATTTTCCAAAAACAAAGCTCACACATTCTGTCTGGAGTACATTTCGGCGAAAAATCGAAGCCCGATAAAACCACAAAGGCTAGCTACAGATTTCAAATCGGGGCCACTACAAGTGTGAAATGAAATCCATTAACGGCTTTCAAGTAAGGCATTGTGCAAAAAAAATACCTCATTCAAAACCCACGGACAAGTATAAATACATGATCTGTTTGATTGATTTATATCGCACATAACCAACCGTGACAATTGTGGCAAACTGAATGGATATACTGTGAAAATAAAAAAGCGAGAGCGAATAGCTTTAGTGCAGAATAGAAGTCGACTGCTCGCGCTGCAATGGAAAGTCTCCTTTTGCCCAGTTTAGACTGAATTGTCTCCATCAAATTTATATTGCGTCGGACGTTCGAGTATTCGAAATGCCGACCTTTATAACTATGGTCATTAAAGCTGCTGGGCTGAGTCGCCTCAGATTGATCTCGAAAGAGACGTGCATTTATTCCAAACAGCTACTGCAAATTTATCGAATGCCAAATTGTTTGATTTTTCACCTGCGACAGCAGCCATTTGTAATTGCCAAGCAACTTTCTTTGAAATATCTCTTTCAAGGAATGTTTCTTGTTTTCAACTGACTCCAATTAAATTATTCTGACAACTAATGGTGGATGCGGTTTGAATAACATCATTAGAAAGAACGACGAACCACATCTAGAGTTTGCATTGAATCATATTGAGGTAAAGGAGGAATGGAAGATTTTTTTACTGCAGCCATTAATGTTATAATTCAACAAAATTCACATTGATATTAAAGTTCAGATAAATCAAATATTGGTCAACGTCTTTTTATAATCATTATCCAAGATGCAAAATTATCTATACACCGTAAATTCCTATACATTATTTTGAAATGATGAATTCCTTTCCTAGGTAGCCATTAAGTTTTCTACAGACGTGCGATTTTCCTTTAAAAAAGTTAAAAGATTTGTTTCTTGGAGTTTGTCCATTTCAATCGTATTATCTCTCTGCAAGAGGGAAACCTTATTCCGAGTGAAGCCAGGACCGTAGCTATTTATCAAAAATACAAGATAACTCTGGCAATACTGCGTTGCAAAGAGTGCTTACGCGGTCCTTTCTGTAAACCGCCCATTTTTGAAGCTAAATGTCACGGAAATAATCGACCTCGAAACATCAAAGAGCAGGAAAGCATTGCAGCGGAAGAGCGTTCTAATAAGATAGGGAAGCGGGTCGCTGTCATTCCACTACGTTTGCATTGTATGAGAAACTAAATGATTTGACGATGCATTTCCATTACCTGAAGACATCGAGCTCCAGTGTTAGTCCTTCAGCAGACATTAGACCTGAAATACCCATTCAGTACCCATTAAACCTGAAATATTTCATTTTTATCAAATATTTGGACTCTATAGCACCGTTAATTCAATTCCGCGATGACAAATGAAAGAGAGTATTGGTATCTCATTCCTTTTTATCTTTGTGATGCCGTTCTTTCCTCCTTACTTGCTCCCGTCTCAAATAAGTAGGGGGGTTGCGAAAATTCTGCGATTCTTTCTAAAGTTGCCTTACTTACTTTGCCATGCTTACATATATGATAGTGATCAGTGATATTCGCAGAGTAAAATAGTTCGACATAACTATTTTAAAATTTCAAATAACTTTAATTTAAAGAAATAGGTAATACTATGCAACGTATTAATTGCGAAATAATATACAGGGATAAATTCGCGATAAGAATATATTTGACGGGACCGGAATATGAAAAAATGGCCTCCCTTTTTACAAGTGGCATGCTGCATTTTTTATCCAGTAACATGAATAATTTACCTTTCTTTCCAAGGAATTTCCAAGTAAACATACGCAAACTGCCTAACCTTATTGATGTAATATTATTAATGAGACGCTTAACTGAGAAAACCGTGCTTGACAAGTCATATTCACCAATAAAGGAAATCCATATCTTGCCATGTGATGTAGACAAGTAATTAAAGGCAGTTTTATATATCACTTCCTACTGATAATTCCTCTATTAAGTTAAATTTTTACAGAGAAAATCAATCGTTCTTTTTTCAAAATAATATTCCTTTTCAGTTCTCTAAACAAAATTCTCTTTCCCTTCTCACACAACAACAGCAAGAGCCCTAATCCTTTCTTCATAACAACGATAACTACGCAATCAACAATAACCATTTCCAAGCAATAATTCAATGACAATCAAGGATAAACAAAATAACAGACAAATTGAATATTATAAATAGATTTCGGGTTATACACTCAATTTAGGCTGCATCATACAATATATAAGAATCAAATACCGACGGAACAACCTCAATAACAAGCGTAGATAGTCGTACGCAGACTGTTTGACACTAAAGAGTGGAATTATGCAATGAAAACAAATAATACGTATAAATAAACTAGAACCAGTGTTTAAAGATTGCATCTGCTAATTTTTCCCTCCCATGGACTACAACCTTGTCGTGGTGGAAGGGCTTGTGTGTTCCGATGACCCCTAGAGCTGTGCTGGCGGGAGTAATAATAATTACTCCTCGAAGGGTCACCCATGCCAGATAGGTCGACGGTTAGGAGCCAGACGAAAGGTAGTCCACGCAGCGTCTGTTCCTCAGTGAGGCGGCTGCAATGGCGTCTGACCCCAGTGGGGCGGCCATTAAGTGATGGTGTCACGTTAAAAACACTATTGAGGAAGGCAACGGGAAACCACCTCAATTATGATTCCCAAGAATATAATGATGGACACTATAGATAATATGAGTCCTGGCAACTACGGGACTCGGCCCAAGAGGCCGTGTGTCGTGCCCGGCAGCGGGAGAGGCAAGGCTTCCGCGGTCGTCATCCCACGAAACCCTTGCAGGGAAGAAATAACTTCAGCAGGACAGAAGACTCAGAAGAAGGCGAAAGTAGTTAGAATAGGAACCTGGAACGTCAGGACAATGTTGAGGAGAGGCAAATTAGAAAATATTAAGCGAGAGATGGAAAGAGGTAACATAGATGTTTTAGGCCTCTGCGAGGTGAGATGGAAGGATAGCGGGGATTACTGGAGTGACAATTATAGAGTAATATACAGCGGCGGGGACGAGAGCCAACGAGGGGTTGTCGTAATTTTAAATAAAGGGGTAGGAAGAAGCGTAGTCAACATAGAGCAAGCGACAGATAGAATTTTACTCGTAGAGATTAAAGCAGAGCCGACGAACTTGGTCATTATTCAGGTATACATGCCACCGAGCAACCACAAGGAGGAAGAAGTCGATAGGATGTATGATGAGTTAGAGGATATCATCGCCAGTGTTCCTGCAGGGAAACATTTGATAGTGATGGGGGATTGGAATGCGACGGTAGGCGAAGGAAGAGATGGTGGTGAGGTAGGGGACTATGGGTTAGGCACGAGGAATGAACGCGGGGAGAAAGCAATTGAATTCTGCAGGAGACAGGGGTTAGTCATCACTAACACGTGGTTTAGACACCACAAAAGGCGTAGGTATACATGGAAAATGCCAGGTGACTCAGAAAGGTATCAGTTAGATTATATTATGGTTAGGCACAGGTTTAGGAACAGTGTGATAAATTCGCACAGTTTCCCAGGAGCGGATGCGGACTCTGACCACAATTTAGTTGTTATGAAATGTAATGTTCGTTACAAGAAGATAAGGCAAGGGCGGCGGGTTAAAAAATGTAATTTAGAAGCAGTAAATGAATTAACGAGGAAGGAGTATCAGGAGCCTGTAGAGAAAATGATGGATGACGGTAAAGAACTGAGTACTATCGAAGAAAAATGGAAATGTATCAAGAAAGGGATATTGGAAGCCGCTAAAGACACTATAGGAACCGTTAACGGGAAAAGGATAAGGAAACCATGGGTAACGGATGAGATGATTGCAAAGATGGCTGAGAGAAGAAGATGGAAAAATGTAAACACAGAGTTAGGCAAAATGAAGTACAAAGAGTTAAACAATAAATTGAGAAGGGCCACAAATAAAGCAAAAGAAGAATGGTGGAAAACGCAATGCGAGGATATGGAAAGTTTACAGAAGAAGGGTGAAATTGGTGCTCTATACAGCAAGGTTAAGTTATTATCGGGAAGTAAGAAGGCAAGATCTGTGCTAACAGTTAAAGATAAATGGGGTAAGATAATAGTTGAACCAGGAAAAATCCAAGAGAGATGGAAGGAATATATAGAAACACTGTATGGTAAAGAACTTAGGCCGACAAGGTTAGCCATAGAAAAGGAACATTACGTGGAGGAAGACAGCTTGGGTCCGGACATACTAGACGCTGAAATAGAAAGAGCATTGAAGGAGATGAAAGCAAATAAGGCCGTGAAGGTGGACAACATTCCTGTAGAAACGTTGAAATGGTTAGGGAAAGGTGGGAAAAAGGCCATATATGGACTGATTCGTAGTATCTATAAGGAAGGAATCTGGCCGGAAGATTTTGTGAGATCGGTGTTAGTTCCTATTCCAAAAAAGGCAAAGGCTTCGTCATGTGAGGATTACAGAACAATAAGTTTGATATCCCACGCAGCTAAAGTTATTCTCAGGATCATCAACAAAAGGATAGAGAGTAAGGCAAATGATTACATAGGGGATGATCAGTTTGGGTTCAGGAAAGGAAGAGGTACGCGTGATGCCATTGCAGTAATGAGATCACTAGTCGAGAGAAATATAGAATACAACCAGGACGTTTTTGCCTGTTTTGTAGATTTCGAAAAAGCGTTTGATAGAGTGAATTGGGAAAAATTAATGCGTGTATTGCAGAAAATAGGAATGGATTGGAGGGACAGGAGACTGATCCGCAACCTGTACATGTCTCAGACTGCTCAGGTGCGAGTGGGGAACGGAGAGTCCGGATGGGCAGTGTTAGGAAGAGGTGTAAGGCAGGGTTGCCCATTGTCACCGGTACTGTTCAACGTATATGTAGAGGAAATGATTAAAGAGGCATGGGAAGAACTGGAGGTAGGAATGAAAGTCGGAGGGGAATTCGTAAAATCGGTTAGGTTTGCTGATGACCAAGCATTAGTTGCTCAGTCAGCCAAGGGGTTGCAAGCATTGTTGAGTGAATTGGAGGTTCAGTGCGATAAATATGGGATGAGAATCAATATTAATATAACAAAGGTTATGCTATTTTCCAGAAAGAAAAAGGCTAAGCTAAATATTAAAATAGGCGGGGAAAAAATAGAGCAGGTAGAACAGTTTACATATCTCGGAAGTGTTTCGGACCAATACGGTCAAAGTGGTAGGGACGTAAGGAGAAGAATTGCGCTAGGAAAGGAGGCTTTCTCAAGGAGGAGGGAGTTGATGACGGGGACGTTGAGTAGGGATGTTAAGACAAGACTCGTAAAAACTCTGATATGGAGCGTAGCTATGTACGGCGCGGAAACGTGGTCACTGAAGCAGGAGGATAGACGTAGATTGGAGGCTTTTGAAATGTGGGTGTGGAGAAGATTGGAGAAGGTGAAATGGACCGAAAGGAAAACAAATGAGGAAGTACTAGAAATGGTGGGGGAGGAGAGGGGTTTGTTGAGAGAAATCCTATGGAGGCAGGAAAAATGGATGAAAGGCGTATTGAGCGGTAGTGGAATGTTGAAGAGGGTAATAGAGGGGAGAATGTTGGGCAAGCGAGGTAAGGGTAGGAACAGGATAGGGATGTTGGACGGGATGAAGGGAGGAAAGAAGTACACCGAGATGAAGAGGGACCTGATATAGATTAGTTTGCTAGGTGGGGAGTCACAAAATGTTTATTTGATAGTTTTTGTCCATCCAAAAACCTACCTTAACCGGTAGATTACCTAAAAAAAAATCTGCTAATTTAAGCAGCAACAGAGACCTTCACGGTAAAGGTCCACCCATAAAGGTGAAAATAGTACATAACATGCTGTAATGGCATTTTATTATAGCTGAATCCTAGTTCTGATGTATTAAACATATTGAAATATGAAACATGAACTTTTAGTGGCAAGACATGGGAAATTAAGTATTATAAATACATCTTTCAAACCCCTACAGTATGCAAAACAAACTCCTCATAATTACTGACTTTTAATAATCAAATCACTTTACTTTTCCACATAAACTTTTTAATTTTTACAACCCAGGTTTCGTTATAACATAACATCATCAGGTAAAAATAAACAAGTCCAACACCGTATATATACATATCTCTGGGCGGAGGGGAAGAGGAGGGAGGAAAGAAAGGATTGGTTGAGCTATGAAGAGGGGGGCTAAAAGTCTATGGTTTAAGGCGGAGAAGGAGTTTCCTTCCTCTTTCCTCCCTCCTCTTCCCCTCCGCCCAGAGATATGTATATATACGGTGTTTGACTTGTTTATTTTTACCTGATGATGTTATGCTATAACGAAACCTGGGCAGTAAAAATTAAAAAGTTTATGTGGAAAAGTAAAGTGGTTTGATTATTAAAAGTCAGTATGAAGATTTTCCACCAAGTTACGCCAGAAACTGTTTTATTCCTCATAATTAACTTGAAATAAAACTATTAAAATTGGGGTTTTAAGTTTTTACCAAAAACATTTGTAACGCAGGGCATCGGAAATGGACCCAAAAATTCCTCATTCATACCACGCGCAACGTAAATCATCTTCCGTCTACTATAGACAAACATTTTGCCCTCATTTAGTCACAAAGCATCAGGCTCATTCTGTTTCTAAGGACCCAAACCCGCCCCAAAACTCTCAATCTCTCACTCTGGTAAGAGCACCAGGAATTTGCCGAGTTTTCCCTCATTTCTTGGCGATACCTAACGCGAATCTGAGGCAACGAAGCGTAACAACGACTCCGCGGCGCACGGCGAATAAAGCCAGCGCAAGAAAAACCTGGCAGCCGCCTCTCCCTTTTGTTTCAAAATTCGCGAGTCGTCAAAAATAATAGACCACTGAGAATTCCGCCGTGGATGAGAGAAAGAGAGAGAGAATGGGGTAAAGATGGAGAGTTGGGCAGAGGAGTAGAAGGATTCGAATAACATTCGCGCGGTGGAAAAACAAACACTGCCAGGGAAAAATGTTGAGGACGAGGTGCCACAAATAAATTATATGGAAAAATTTTTACTCCACTTTCTGCGTATCGTTCACTGGGAATAAACGTCCTTATGACCATTTTTTCAGGACCGCACCAAAAGAATGTAGGTAATAGCGCCAGATTTTTAAAATATTTTTGAAGATATAAAAAATTTTAATGGGACAAAAGGTATGAGCAGACCAAATCGCCGCTGAGGGCGCAGAATGAGGTACCCATTGAGTGTGGCGAGTGTGTGTGTGTGTTATGTCGACGCTGTGAGAGCGGCGGAGGGGAAAGGGGGAGACGGAGGGTTAGGCGCAGGAGAGCGAGCAGGTCGGGAAAGGATTCGGGGGCGGGGTGGTGCCCCGGACAAACGGGGAGGACGCACACTTGAGCACCGCTCATTGTCAGCCACCTGAACACAATGTCCCGTGAGAGATCTAGGGGAAAGAGTGGATAGAGACAGAACCCCATTTCCCCTACCCATAGTACGTATCTCTCCATCTCCACCTCCCTAGACTTGTGCGATTGTGGATTTTGAACGTCGCAGTGCTACGTAATTTTGAGCGTCGCAAAAGAGTTGGTATATCAACATAGCAATGCAAATAGACCACTACGCACTGCATCGCGTTTGCCGGGAGGCCTATTGTACATATTATTTACACCAACTCTTCCCCCTTTCGGTACCATAAAATTGACGACATCTTCAACGATCTAGATATATATTAGGGCATGCAAAAAACTCGCCATATCCTCATGACATCGTTCTAGTTTTTACCAACGGTAAAAATTTGATCGATCAAGACTAGGTGCTGCAAATGGAATATTGCACCGGGCACATTTACATCTCAGCGTCGCATTAATGTTGTGATGCGATTCATGGCACTAATTCTTAACGCGGATTCGCATGTGCACCGTAGTCGATACATTGCAATATCGAACAGCCCTAGGCGTCGCTCCTATTACTCGTATAATTCCTCTTTCCCAGTTCTCTCAATACCTAGCAATTCAACCCGATTCAATCTCTAGACCCACCCTCGGGTCCAAGGTTACATTACCTATCCCCTAACTCCATCCTATCCTCCTCCCCTATTTTTTTGTACCACCCTTCTCTATCTTCTGCCATCCTGTGTTCTCGCACCCCCTCTTCTCTCATCCCTCCGTGCCACATTCTCCGGGGGTGGGATAGCTTGGCCGCTCACAACCGCTAAGCTCCCAATAATTTTCCCCCACGGGCACACGGGTCGACAATTTCGTTCTTTTTTTCCTCTCTCCGCTTTTCTGCCTCTCTCGCGAAAAATTTTCACGCCGCGTGTTCCGGCATTGGACTGGCGTTTAGCCCGGGATGCTTCGGATATACATATATACTTATACATGTATAGATTTCTGAGGGCGTTAACTTCCCACTGCAAAAAGGTCTTTCGAATGTCTCCCTCTCTCGCATTCCCTGACCCGGTCCGGTCCGCCATTTCGTTTTCGCTTTTTCGGCTAAGAAAACCGACAGATCTGGGACGTAGGCAAGGAGATGTAGCGACGTAAACGTTTTCTACGCCATTCTAATCTTCATAGCAGAACGCAATAGGAGGCAAATGTGTAGGTATCCTTTCCAAGTGGTAAAATAAATGCCACGTTATTTGACATAATATCCTTTCAATTTTTGAAACCATTTAATTTGTAGGTCGTTATCTGTGCTACCGTCCAACATTTATCATTCCCTTTGAATTTCAAATTCCAAGCGGATAATAAGAATAGTTACGTATTAGTATTCTATTACTAAGGAATTAGAACCAACCATATTTATGACGAATTCCATCATATGATATTTAAAATTCAAAAATATATCATTAATAAATGAATGGAAAAGGTATAACGGACAGAAAGAAGAACAAAAGAAGCAATAGTCATGGCGGGGCAGTAGAGAGGATACGAGTTAGAGGATCGTAGTTTGGATAAATCCAAAAGATGCAGAAAAGGTGAACTCAGACCGTTTTAATATGAATGGAATGTTGAAGAATGTAATAGAAGGGAGAACTCAAGGCAAATGGAGGACAAGGATAGGCTCATTTACGGGAAAATATTTCCAGCTTTCACACTTGCGAGGTGTTTTCTACATAACCAATTCATTTATTAATTTCACTCGGCTTTTACTTGTTTGTATATCTATAACATCTTAAGTTTCAATAATGCATAATTTCAAACATTAATTGGTTTAAAATTTTTAATTATAAGAATTACAAATAATGTGCACTAAAAGTATGCAATCTAACCCAATTTATCACCTTTTACTTAAATATAATATTCTAAAAATACCCACCCTACGCCTACCAATAGGATTAAAGAATAGAGAAAGATTAGCAATCATATTGAAAAATGATAATCGCGACACATTTCTGAAGAGGATCCAACCTGCCATTCGGGAGAGCTCTTTGGTATCGGGTAGAAGAAAAGACAAGTCTTAAACCTCTCAATGGTGTGGAGAGCGTTAAACTCGGGCAGTAATAAAACGGTTGGGGAGAGAGATGAAAGGGCATGCCTTTTTTTTACTTATGGGGGTCTCTCGGGATGACAGGCCCTCCCCGCGGCTGAATTATGACGGGAGGGAGGGGGGGGGTCCACGATAAAGGGAAAAGGAGAAAGATAGGGCGAGAAATAGATACATGGCGCCAGGGAACTGTGTTATCAAACCGAGAACCCCACAACCACACACGCGTATGTGTGTGTGTGTATATATATATATATATATATATATATATATATATACACACATATGTACACATACACACAAATAAATAAAGATATACTCGTATATATGCGTATACTGTGTTCATGTGTATATGTCTCTCTCTCTTTATATTTATTTATATATATATATACAAAAATATATATCGTTTCTATATGATATATACGATACATATACACACAAACACTCATTCAGAAACATACTGCTATTTTTGTCCTTAAAAGCGATAAGGATCCCGAGAAGTGATTCTCTCTCTCTACTATATATCCTTCTTCCGAAGTTCCCCTCCTTCAACTTTCTCTCATCCCGCCCTCCCTATCTTCGCTTTCCTCAAGACTCATCTTCTTTTCTCCACCTCAGGAGATGAGTTGGATGTAAGTTTATTCTTTTCGTTTCCTCCCAACTCCCCTCGTCTAATTTTTCAACTCAATTCCGCCATGGAATCTTTCACGCTCACTGAATTAAACGATTAAAAATCAAATTATCGAAAGAGGAGTTCAAGCACCACAGCCACCAATTCTTAATTTTTCAGAAGATTAAGAATTAAGTTCCTCTTTATCAGCGAAATTTCCAATTTCAAGTTTTAACTATTAGGTAGAATTCCGTACTACGTAAACGATTTTTTAGGAATTCTTTACGAATGTTTTCAAGTTATGAAATTCTTTAGTTAATAAATATATAAATATATAATTGGATACATATTTTTTTAAGTAAAACACTTTCAAAAAAACTTTTTCAGTATAATTCTACAACTCTTGTGAAATTCCGGATAACTCTGGAAACAGTTACTAATACAGGCATGTCAAAACCCAAGACTCGAGGTTTTCTGAACCATTCTGCATGTAAATCACAATATACTAAGCATATATCAGCTCACAGCTTCACACATACAGTTGCAACTGCTAAGTACGGGAGAAGAGACTAAAATAAATGAATTACACACGGATGCTATCTTTCACCAATAATATTGAACATTTTCTTGTAATAGGTTCAAGGAGCTGGTATCAAAGAAATTAATGTGGAAGGACAATAATTTTACATGCTCCACTTTGCAGAAGATATCGGAGTAAAATCAGGGAAACGAGAACACCTGTAAGCATTTCTAGACAGGACTGACCAAGTTCTTCAGGGGCATAATAAGAAAATCAGTACCAAGATAACTGAAACCGTACTGTGCGGAAAAAAGAATAAGAACGCTCTAGGGAGAACAATTGGAAAAAGTAGAATCTTTCAGCTACCTCTTGAGTAGAATGAAGACGCAGAATGGAAGTAGTTCAACCTCGAATAGGAAAGAATTGACGCGGAGGTGTACCACAATGGACACGAAAAACCAGACCATTGAAGAAATGAAGTCTTCAAAAACTAGCGCTGGAGGTGGGCGGAGAAGAACAAAAGGAAAAATGTTTTTGTATCTAATCTTATCTCGACCCTCCGAAGAGATTACGAAAAGAAGGAAAAACAGAACATTGTAAGGAAAAGAAGAACTAAATAGATTGAGCACGCCTTGAGCCATAATGATTTGCTAGGGCCATAATGGGAGGATATTAGGCCCCAAGATGGAAGACGATGTAACCTTACGCCAGCCCAGTTAAGTAGGATGTACGACAGAAGTGCTATCATTGCGTAGCAAGGTTGGCATGAGACAGGGATGAATGGAGGACTGCATTTAAGAAATCCCAGGATTGAATTAATGACGATCATGATGGTGTGAGATAAACTTTAAAACAGCAAATAAAAACATTAATGAAATTAAGATAAAGATGGCGCTTTCTCAGTGTAAGTTAAGATAAAGATGGCAATAGACTTAGGAGCTCAATGATAAATAACTAAAAACAAACACGCAAATTAATTGCTTTGTCATCTCGGAGAAAATGTACTGTAGTGATGCTTTGATATATCACTAATTACTGTCAATTTCGTTCTCGCAAAATTAAAAAAATAGCTCTTGACTATTGAATAAACGTTACATATATATTTCTTAATTGTTGCATTCACTTCTAAATTAACATTTAACTGAAAATAGGCAAAAGGTCTGGATGAATGCCACGTTGCTGCCAGGATGGATCAAAAGTTGAAGGGCGTACATGGCCCTCTTCGCAGCGCTATATTACATTGGGCTACCTTTTCTCATAGAATCTTGAGAATCAACTATTATATCCTCTCATGCTTATCTCGACTTATCCTGTTTAAGTTAGTTCAAAACAATATTCACAAGGTAAGAAAAATCGACTGCCATACTTCTAAACTAAATTATGTAAAACATTTTCCCGCCTCCACCTATGAACGATAAGCTATTTCAAACCGATGCTTAGAGCTAAAAACACTTCTCATTGATATATTGGTATCGTGATAGTTTAAAAAGGATTTTCAAATGAGAGACACCCAATGAACTCACTCACCAAGTTTACATTCCCTCTCGAAAAGACATACTTCGCTTTAAAGTAACACTTGAGAGGAAGGTAAGGCCAAACAGGTCATTCCGTCGGATTAGCAAAATTTTATGAATAAAGCCTCAATAGTAGAGGCATTTTTTTCACTCCCTCTGGTTTTAATCTTTTACTAATCCCAAATCACTTCCACCTCTGCATCCAGAGTTGATTAAATGCAATACCAAATGTCTCTTTAAAAAGGTTCGACGATGCATTAAGTCTTACGCTCTGTGATATTCTATCCTGCAACTTTTCACAGGTGTGCAACTATCACAAAGTTTCATTTGAGTCAGCACGGCGTGGATGACCCCCAAAACGGAAAGGCAGTCTTACGGAAAAACTATTGCCCTCTCGTCCCTCTGTCCCCCTTCCCCATATCCTTTACGGCCTGCCGCTTGTATACCCTTTTCCCTCCTGCTTTCGTCCTGATTCTCGTCCGCTCGGAAAGGGGAGAATGAAGGAGGGGATTCTTGACTCAGCCCTGTAACTTTTTCATCCTCCTCGTCTCCCCATCCGGCCTCGGACAAATGACAGCAGTAAAGCGTTCCGAGCAATTTGCATGGCTCTTTCACTCCCCTCCCGGTGAGGGGGGTTGACGTGGGTGGATGTCGGGGTTCTACGGAAGTATGAGAGAGTGCGATAGGAGAGAAATAAAAGGAGGATGGGAGGGAGACAGAAAGATGAGGGGCTACAAGAGATTCGGAGTCACGCAAGGGCCCAAGACAGAGGGTATGAGAGAGACTTATGGAGATAGGCTGGAGGAGGAATGATGCAGAGAGATAGAGATGCAGGGGGATAGAAAACGACAGGGTAAGGCAATGGGACAGGGAGCGACGGAACAGAGCAAACCCGCCAATAAGTTTATCCTACGCCGAGATGACAAAGAGTGTTTTTCCGAGAGGAAGAAAGGGAGTGATTACGCAGTGATTTCATCCTCATTATTCCAAATATGACTTTCCTCTCTTCCCTTGTTAAGAAAAGCATTTTGCTTATTTTTTTCTCACTCTATCTCACACACACTTTTTTCGGCGATGACGCATGGGAGGGGAAGAAAGGTCTTGGAAGCGGATGCCGCCGCGGTTAGGTTTTTTCCTCTCCCCCAGGAAGGATCCAAAAAAGGGAAAGGTTATCCTCCGGGGTGTATTCTTCATTGAGCCAAAATGCAGCCATTTTTTTCCATATCTCGCTACTCGATCATATGTAACGCCAGTCCCCAATATCCTTCTGAGAAATTTGAACACTGGAATGCTATACAAAACTGCATTTCTTAAATGTTACAGACGACACGAAAAGATTGAAGGCGGAGAACTGAGTTGCTTGGCAGTCTGGCAATATGGTAGTTGCCGGTACCCAGGAATTCTATTCTCCACCCAATGGAATATGATTTTAGATTAAGTGCTACAAATTTCCCAGGTGCATCACACACTTCTACGAGTGTTCTTTTCTTTTATCGACTATGATTCCACAGAAGCTTCGGAAATGTGGAAATATATCAATGCACGAATGAAAACAAAAGAGCGAGTAATATTCAAGCAGTATTAAAGTTTTCTATTGAAGTTTTCAGTTTTCATGAACAGTTATCAGATGAACTGTTTAACTTCATATGCACGAGAGTAGGCTGAAAACTAATGCACAAATGCTAGTAGACCATAACAACGAAATGACCTTTAGAAGCACTCCTGGTGGCATGGGAAAGCAACATTCCCCCTCAACACGCATGCGCAGATTTGAGGTCGCTACATTCATCCACTATATTTTGAGAAGCGGAAGTATGGAGACGTGTTCTAGTGGCATGTCAACGCGATTTAAACAGCATTCCGTTATCGAATTCCCAACTGCTGAAAAAGTGACTCCTACACATATTCATCGTCTTTAAAGGTTGTTTATGATGACGTTGCTGTTTATAGTCCTACCGTAAATCGATGGGTGGTAAAATTTCGTGGTTGCGAGCCTGGAAAAGTCATAATTGTTATGAGACACGCAGCGGACGTCGGATCACTGCCACAGACAATAAACATCGCAAACTCGTGGAATATTTTATTCAAAACGACCGGTGAATCGCTCAAAAGCGTATCGCAAACCATATTGGAATATCCAAGTAACGTGTCGGATTCATTATTGAACAACAATGATTTCAGTTCGTCCACAAATCTCGCGCGCAACTGGAGAGGCTCTACGAAACCTGAAATTTGAACCAATTCCACACCCTCCTTATTCCTCCGATCTTGCGCCTTGCGATTTGTATATTTTCTTCGACTCAAGAGACACCTCAAGGGTAATCATTACACCTCAGACGATCAGATGAGGGCAGCTTTCAAGTCCTGGATTCGAGAAAAGTCGCGTTGACAAAGCACTAGAACACGTCTCCATACTCCCGCTTCTCAAATTATACTGGACGAATCTAACAACCTCAAACCTGCGCATGCGTTATGAGGGAGAATGTTACTTCCACATGCCACCAGGAGTGCTTCTGAAGGTCATTTTGTTTGTGGTCTACAAGCATGTGTGCATTACGTTTCAGCCTACGCTCGTATTTTTCATCAAATAGGTACCATTTTATGGAAAAGTACTTTTACAGGCAAAAATACATTCTATTCAAAGTCCACTCATTTTTATGTTTCTATCTAGGTGTTAGAAAAAAGTCCCCTTTCTCACATTTAGGGTTAAACAGTGCCATTTTAATTATCATGGTTTTTAGTTTTAAAGCCTGGTGTGGAACAGGGTCGTTCTAATCACTGCATTTATTTGCATCTTACCCTATTGGCCACCACAAACACCTTTGACAGAAGGTGTTATGTCAACAGCAAATGGTTAGTAAATTGATTGTAATCATTGGCATTGTTTATCAATTAATTTTTTGTAAGTTAAAACTGTTGTTCCTGATTTCTCTCCCAGCGGTTGTTACGGATTTTGTGTGGAAAAAAGGTCACGATGACGTCAGGTTTGTCTATTCTCTCTTTAGTGTGGTACTCAGCTGTTCCGTTACTTAGTTAATAATGATAACTAAATAAAAATAACAACAAAGTAACATGAACTACTCCTCGATTTGAACCATGCCGTTCACCAATGGACATTAGTACTGACAGCAAATAGAACAGATTTTTCTCTTAGGGTAATAAGATGTTTTATTTAAACCTACGCATATTATTAATAAAAAAATTGGTGGAGACAAATGAAAAGACAGCAATTCCACAAAAAACATGTATTTGCTACTTCTGCGATCATAGTTTCACCAACGTGTGACACCATCAAGTGTAATGATGCCACACAGTGTTAGGTTTGATGGTGCCAATCACCAGCGAAACCATGGTTGCGGAAATGGAAAATAGACATTTGTGGAATATACTTAATTGTAGTGTTTTCATCGATACTTTCGATGGAAAAATTCCACAAGTAACTGCTCAAACAGTTTTACATAAACTAAACAATCCGGCTGCTACTTTGACGTTATTATTTGGTATCGTAACAAAATACAGTCCATCATCCAAGAATCTACTTCCACAGCAAATATTTACAATTAAAATTACGGCCTTTAAATTAATGGCCCGCACAATAGCGTTAACTATGCTAATGTGCGGAATAGATCAACTATTGTAGGATTTGTCAAGCGGAAACAAAGGCAGTCGGGTAACAAGTGGTGTTAACATAGTTTTTACCCGGACATACTATACATTCCGATTGAAATCATGCAGTCCTAAAATTGGCTCTAAAATCACGTGATCCACATTTTGGAGCAACCTTTAAAATATTAATTAAGAGTGCTAGACTCCAAAAGATAGTGTACGAATAGAAAATATTTCAAGTTTAATAATTTCTAAGGAACAAAACCATCACAAAGTCAACAAAGGAGCATCGTCTGTCCATAAAAGTTTTGCAGATGGAGAACTTGGTAATGTAGTCTCGACTGCAACGGACATGGGTTAAGAATGCTAAACCTTAAGCGTGATGAATAGGAGCGGACCTAATGAGAACCCAGCAAAAAAAAAACACTGAATGTGCCGCCGTCGACAAGAAACGGCCGAGGAAACTTTTATTTTTTAAACCTGATGTTTTATTTCAAGTAAGATATGCCTTTGCAACAGAAATGCAAATATCACAACGCTCTTTCTCCCACATTGAAAGAAAAGGTCCTCCTAGATCATTATTCATTCTCAAATTTTGGAAAAGAATCGTATATCAAAATAAGGTGAAAAGAAGTATGACAATCAAAAGAGTGTAGTTTTTGGGGAAAGATTTTGCGATATTTTAAGTTAACACGTTTAAAAATAAACCCCACTAATAATGGAAACATCTGATAAGTGTGAACTCCATAAAGAGAGCAAACTGTTCAAACAGAATTAAAGAGAACAAGATAGTTGAACATTCTAGGCAAGTACTTAAAAGAGGGATGATAAACCTCAAGCATTTATTTTTTTAATTACCAAGGAATTTTAATGTAAACTGTCCTCCATTATAAATGCAAAGAAAAAGTTATTCAATTGTCGCGGGACTATATATGAGTTTAATTATTTAATTACTTTAATTTAGGATGTAATCTCTAGACTTACGCATTATTTCTCTAAAAATTAGTACTAATAAAGTAGTAATGAAGATTCTTGTCTTCATTTTTGAAACACAATTGGAGTGCGTTATGAGTTAACATGATTATTAGGTGAATTAAGTAATAAAGGTATTATTATAATTTCAACTTCGTTAACTATTACGCATGTGCTTATTTTAAATGTGTACATGCAAAATACGTAAGTTGGTTCAAGTCCAATTCATTTTGAAGAAGTGTCATAATTATTTATTACGCAAGAATATAGCTGTAAGTTGCCGTAAAGGAGGAAATATCGATGTCCCTTCGTTTAGGAAATGCCACAGGCAATTACTACTGCAAGTAAGAATAAACATCATTCAAAATTTTTCCAAAAACCATCCAACTTCTTTTTGTTGCTATATGTATTAACCTAACTTTACCTCATTCAAAAGAACCCTGTAATGCGGGTTGAATTCAAGTCACAACCTCGGTTATAACATATCACCTGGGTTGTGGTTCCACCAAAGACTATGTTGAGATACGAGAGGTTTTGCATATGAAATGCCACATACTCGCAGGTAGGCGCAAAACATTATAAAGCTGAGACATTAGCCCAAAAAATTACCTCGCCTTTAGAATATGCGGGCAACAAAAGGATGCGCAAACACTGCAAAGACACGGAAGACCTGAGGGTGGGAATATGGGTTAATCACTGAAAAGTGGTAAGGCCTTTAAAAGCAAAAGTAAGTGGGAGAAAGTTTGTTATGTTATATTGTGTTATGCTATGTTATTAAGTTTTAACTAACTAAACTGCCAAGGAATCTGATAAACTCCTTAGAGAACCCGTGAAAAATTTTTCTGAGAGGAAAACAAATCACATTAACAGAGCTATTAGAAATGTAGGAGTTAAAATTGCTATAACGTTTAAAATCTTCAGGGTCCTACAGGTTACGTGTGAGGGAATGCATAATTATTAGAGTTAACATGATATGAGAAGACTAAACCTCTCGGAATAATTAAATTCTCTTTCTTTTTCCTCAGACAATTAGTATAAAAAACAAAGTAAAAGATAATTTTTTTCATATATTCATATTTTTTTACCTTCCATTCCTTAATTACCACAATTTTTATAAGAGCCTGACATTCTACCCTCTCTCCCACACACTCCGCAGGTGGTTCTTGGGGCATGGTGTTGTCTCAACTACCGAAGTCCATCATTTCCGGAACAGCCACATTTACATATTAATATGAAAGACATTATTTGAATTAGACAAAAGCTCACATTTCGAATTCACTTCGACCCATATGACTGTCTCTAGGCAAATTCCCAAGTTCTTCGAAACTTTGAACGCATAGTTTAGGTCGTCGAACTTCGAGTTGGGCTATAAAGTTAAAAGTTGGCACTTTGACTGTCAACTGAAGATAAAAATAGCATGAGGTTTAATTTTTCATTTTCAGAGGTTATTTTTTGCCGAGATTGCAAGAACTTCAGATACGTAAGTCAAGTATTGAATTCAGCGCAGAGTTTCCTTTTCTGGTTTCATTTAATTGATTGTGTCTATGTTACGATCTGCGACTCGAACTTAAATGCGACTAAAAAAATTTTGTCCTCATTTATTTCAAGTGTTTGCTTATCTAGCTCGAAATTTTGAATAAATATATTTTTTACAGGATATGCTAAAGGTATTTTTTATTTTTGGCCAGGGTGTTCATGATCACGGCACTTTTTTCTTATGGGTGTAAAAAGAAATTTTCACAAATGACTCTGTGCAAACTAAATTCTTAAATATCGTTCTTAAATATGTTTTATGAAATGATTAAGTACATTGTTTAAAAATCCGTAAACATTTAATTCTTTCAACATTTCTTTCTATTTCCTCGTCATTCTTGAACTACCGTTTCGCATTCATCAAATAAATCTTTAAATTTAACTTTTAAAACTATTTAAATTTCTAATATACAACACATTTGCACTTAAATTTTAAATAAGAATAAGATTTCTGTAAAACTATCTAATGGCTATCAAACACCTTTCTTTACGTATGATATGATATGGGAGAAGATTCTGATACCCTGTAAAATGCATTCGAATTAATCAAATTGTATTAAATGACTTTATAATATTGTCGGACAAGGATGCTACTGCAAGCAATGCAAGGATGGTCTTAATATTGTTAAGAACAACCTTATTAAATTTTTACGAAAATAATCCGCGACGCTTGTACGAATCCCAATGGTATTCAGGAAAGTAATTTCACCATTAAGTCCCCTGTTCCTCGCCTATGCACAAAAGTTTCCTATCTTGTTCTTAGAACCATAATTTCCATTTTCCGTACTATAAGCTTTACTGATATTTTTTACAACCGCTAGACAGGTTTCACTAAACCTTTTCTTGGGTTTCTTATTTCCTTAGCAAGTGTTAATTCAGGGGGGGTTGAGTACTTCCACTGGTAAGTTTTAATTTTAATATTATTAACCATCCCAAATTTCACTCTGAACATCATAACGGACACTCCCCTCTTTTGACTCACATTTTAATAAATGTTTACGAGGTCTTCCACCGAAAGAAAGTTTAAAGTGAATCTTACGCTGTAAAACCCCTGGAATACACCAAGCTAGGTGACATTTCGTTATCCCTTGTATCTGAAAAATGTTCGTTTCATATTTCCAATAGCTGCTAAATGAGATGTTTAAGTCTTGAAATTATTCACGCTGCGCATATTTCCCCATCCCATTAAAGGCTTAGAACGCCCAATGATAAGCAATTAATGTAAACAAGTTCGTGAATATTGATGCGGGGACAGGCATTTTTGTGCGACTCATTAAATGAGGAACAAATATTAAAATTTTATTAATTACTTGCCTGAAAGGTGGAAAAATATTTTTATTATAATATATTATGTAATATAATTCAAGCCAAATTAAGCTTCGTAATTGGATCTGTATTTTCAATCGTACACCTCCGATACCTCTTTGTCCCACACCTAAACTTCTTTTTTTTCTTATACTGACTCATTAATGCGACCGGCAAGGTACTGCATCCTTGCATTAACATGAAGCTGTATACGTTCTACTAAGGGCCGAGTTACAAAGGAGGAGCCATATATGTAGACCTGAATTCAGACACCATTTTTCGCCTGTGTCCAGCATCGGCATCTGGGACTTTACATCATTTAGCTCGAGAAACGCTACTCTGCAGAGCGTGATTAGAAACACAAAATGTTTCTCATCGTTATTGCTCTAGCATTCTCACTGAATACATCCTTCACACTTTCAGGCTTCACTTCGTAGAATTGTCTTATGTCCATATTAATTAATTTTGTAATTTTCGAGAGGCTTCTGAAAGTCTGTGGAAAATTACAAACTCTTCTACCTTCATATTTGGCAATCATGTTTCAGTGCAAACCAAGAAAATAACTTTCCCACTTTAATTTATAAAATCGAAAAAATACGCAATAAAATTCACTAAATTTGGTAGTTATAAAAGAGTTGTATTTACCACAGCTTATCACAAATATAATCTCCGAATTCCTTTCCAATGTCAATACGAGGTTGGTTGTAGTTCAAAGTTCTCAATAATATTTTCTCAGAAATTGGAGCAGAAGGAAAGACATGGTTGAGCTTGAAATATGTGAGCAGTCTTTACAAATATTAGCCATACACGACTGCATAATATTATGTGGAGAGTTTTTAAATGTCCTGTTAGAGTTAAAAGCGTTTCCAATTATTAATGGCGTCGTGGTGTATTAGAACAGCGTATAATCATCCGTTTTTTCCACTCTTCGTATGCTAACACCCGTCTAAATGCATTGTCAATTGGGCGAGACATGCAAAGAATGTTTTATGGATGTGTTTTAAATGCGTTTTCGTTGACATTTCAAAGAATGCCGAACGTCGTGCTACGACGAGCCCAAGAAGGGCAAAAGAACTCGGACACGGAACATCAGCAATTTTCAAGGCAGCAAAGTGATCCCTACAGAAGCATTCTCGGCGGCCAAGGAATCGCAGCTTCGACGTAGTAAAGATTGTAGAGGTCTACCTGTACACGGACAGTATTTCGAGAGGCGAGGTTGCAACTTTTCGAAATAATTAATTTATCAGAAAAAGTTATGACAACCTAGAACACTGACGGCCTCTTACCTGGGTGAGACATTCGGTCTAACAAGATTCAGTAAAAAAATCAAAATTTCGATTTCAAAAGCTATGGAAATTAAATATAAATAAAAAATTAAAGAAGGAAAAATCAAATTTATCAATATTTATTTCTCTATCAAAGGAGAGTCAAAATCCGAAGTGCTAATACTAAGGAGGTAAGGCAAAGTTAAGAGTTCCCCAGTGCCTGAACATTTATTTACTAAAATGCATGTAGTTAGCTGCAGCTATAAACCAAGCTAACAAAAGCATAAGAAGTGCATTCATGAAGACATTTCTTTTAGCCCCATTATGGATCAAGTTGGATGAAATTCGACCGTTACGAAAGCCTTTCAGATTAGCCAGAAGTACACTATATCGTTCATTAGCGACAAATGCCATTTAAACAAACAGCGACAACTGTACAATTCACACTGTGTAGTATTTAGTTATGTTTCCGAAAATTTTATGTTTCAATAAATGCCCGTCCTTTCCCTGTGGCGCCTACAGTTTTCCTAGAAGTTCTGGTACCAAAAAAATCACATTTTGAATATAGCTGGGGATACTTTAAAGTGCCTCAATCGAACCCGGGTCCTCCGGTCAGTAGACCAACGCTCTATTCAATGGATTTTCACTTCCACATAAATATACTGGATTCATTAATCATATGTAGCATTTGGATGGATAAGTTTACTATTTTTTCAAGAGCAGTTTAATTTAGTCTAAAATAAATAGAAATTTCGTTTCCAGGTAAAAATGTGAACATAATTCATTCATGTTCCTAGGTAAACAAGGCGTATACAAAATATCATGCGAAAGATTAGGAGCTTACGAAAATATAATAAAGGTCATTAAGAGGCGTATACGAAAAATTCAAATTTACCTCGCAGTTCTACGATAACCTGGCTCACACAAATTTTGCGGAGAATTTTAATATCCACAAAACTGTTTTGAGAAAATTACGAAAGGGTGGAAGGAGATAACTGTATAAAACTAGCTGAATAATATTTCCCGGGAGATTAAAAACAGAATTTTAGCAAAAATTCGATTTTGTTTCAAATTATAAAATTTGATCTAAAAATACAAGATTAAGTAGTATAATTACAGTAGTAGTATAATAATTATAGTAGACCTTCAGTAGGGTGTCCTACCTGGCCGATTATGGTCAGCATCCAATCGGATATCCTCCTCTTACTAAATATATTAATCATACATTGCTAGACTCTACTCTTCTATGGTGACACATGGGTATCAATAGCGGCGGTGTGGAAGCGCATTGGAAGTATTGTAAATATTCTTTTTCAGGAGAAATATAAAGGTCGATTGAAAGACCAGGACCAATGAGGCCAAACATGATGTTCTATGAAGAGTATGAGAAAAATAACTCCAATAAAAGTCCTGAAAAGGAGGAATAAACTTATTGAACACGTTGTGAGTAATCCATTCGTGCAGGGAAAAGTGCATGGTAGGGACGACAGAAGAAGACCCCTGTTGAGGTACATTGATCAAATAATGATAGCCGGAAAAGAGTACAAATATATAGGCAGGAAGAGGGCAACCGGTGGAAAAATTGAGAGCGGAGCTGCGTCAGACCAATTTAGGATGGATGACCAGTAATGACGGAGAACACATTTCATACTATATTTCTCAGATTAATATTTTATGAATTACATTACTCATAAAATCCCAATCGAATATGAACATGAATAAACAGACACATTAGGACATCATATTCGGAAAATGGTCGAAAGGGCGAGATCTGAAGAAGTTTATTTCCTTTTAATTTCCCAAACACGATCGTCTCATGAAATCAATGCTTTAGACTACGCCTAGAAATAGAATAACCGTGGTGGATTGGTGAAACTCTCACGTTATACTACTACGATTTTAATAGACTGACGGCACAAATCTCGCTTTATTTTGCTCTCGAAACACACGCCGTCCCCTTACCATCGAAAATGGGAATTAAAAATTTCAAACCGTCCCTGTTTCGGAATGAGCAGCTTAAACTATATCTCAAAACAAACTTTTGGCCGTTTATCTCAAAACAATGGAACGGAAAAAATCATTAGCTTCCCAGTTGGAATGCCCACGAAAATTCCCAAATACCAGGCTCTTTGGATAAAATTATCCCACTTCCCATTATTTCCTGTTATCGCCCAAACACCAGCGAAAGTGAACCGAGCAAGCTAAAGTTTTGCTGAATACCCGAGCAAGGGAGAATTTTTTTTAAATTATTTACTCCCGCAACTCCTTCAAACAAACTCAATTATTTATGGCGGGGAATTTTTCTTCTGGTGCTCCATTTGTTGTTCTTTGGCTATTCTCCCGTCCTGTGTTAGTTTTTCGAATTATTAACGTCTCCGAACCCTAAAACCTTCACCCGTACGTTCTGATATTCCTTTCACGTCCTCTCCAAAACTTATTCACTTCCTGCATTTCTCTCTCCCTCTTCCGGTCCCTATCTCCCTCCCCCACTTCCTCTCTCCCTCTCTCTCCATCTATACACCTCCCTCTCTCTCTTCCTCTACCCTTCACCCCCTCCTTTCTCCCCCTTAATCTCTCCCCCTTCTTCCCGTTATCTATCCCGCTCTCCTTCTCTCTCATGCACCCATCTCCCCCCAACACTTGAACTGTGAGCATCGAAACTCGAAGTCGTATTTAATTATCGACAAATTAAAATAAAATGAGAGGAAACTTACCCTGGAAATGTCTAATTCCCAAGCGTTTTGGCGACCTTCGATAACCAATTTTCAGACGCACTGCTTGAAGAGTTAGATATAAAAGCCCTATTTCAGCCAGACACAGAAAGTATTCGATTTCTTTACATTTTATTTTCTTAAAGCATTCCATTCCGTCTGGCTGTGTTTCGACCGGGAATTTTTTTTTGGGGGAGTCTCATTTCAGTTGACAAGCCATGAGAATATATTCATCAATTTATCCTACGCGTTATCAGAGAAATAATACCAATCAAAAAGTATTAAACATATTATTTTCCAAAATGTATGCAATTCTACTTCTGAAAGCATTAGATTATGCACATTTTAATGGCAAAAACGGAGATTAAAACTCAGAAGTCAAATTCCTTTAATCGACGACGGATCCGGATAATTCGAATTGGGAATTTCAGAGTTGAAAATAAAATAATGTTGAGAGTTCTGTATCATGGGCAAAAGCGCCATTACATTTGCAGGTATTAATATAATTTACAGTCATTAATAGTAGCATTTCCGAATAGACTCAGGAACGTTTAGCGAGAGACGTTAACGCTAGAAAGATAAATGTCACAAGAAATAAAAATAAAAGCTGTCCATATGGAACTGAAAAGTGAATCGGCTAGTAGAAAGAATGTACGAAAACAAGACAAAGAAAAAATTAAATCCACGTTAATGACGTCGGATAAAATGTAACAATTATGCATAATTTAGTTCATTTCTTAACCTTTTACATTATGGTTCCCCAAAGTGCTTGAGAAAAATGTTTACTAGGGTAAATTTATTCTCCTTCTCGTTTCCTCTGTCTAGTCATGGTTGTCCTACATATTATGGTACGCTGGGGCCTTTCCCTCAGCATCAAAATCAAAGTGTAATGAGCGATGTACACACAATATGTGTTGGCAAATAATGCCTTCCCCTGAATTACTTTTCACTTAAAATTCACTTAGATTATCTGGTTCATCATTATATTTTTCCATTCATGGGTTGTTCTTCCCTTCCTACTCTTCATTCAATAATTAATCACTTCTGAAATAGGCTTCAAGTGCTTGACATCTAATCAATGTAAGGTTTTACCACAGAGAAATAATAATAAATATCTCAACTTATTTTCTACAATGATTTTCGCAACACATCGAATTTTGTCAATTCAAATATCTCTTCCATCACATTAAATGTGCCAACGCTGTAACTTTCAACTACAAATTCCCTATGAATAAAACTTTCCTTCCATTAACAGAGTAGTGATATTTATTAAAAATGTTCTCAGTTCAATTACTGAGCCTTTCTGAGGAAACTCAATGCGGTGTAAATGGTAATATCTCCATTAAAATACGCAATTTTCAGTTTTTTATAGTCAAAGTAAATTACTGTAATTTGTGACCATTTCATGATTTTTAGACTTGACCTTCCTTCAGTTTAATATCACGCATTAAACATAGTATGCACACGTACGTACTAACTAAAAAATTTAATTAAGATTGACGGATGCCCGGCAATTTGATATTTTGTATATTTTGCAGTACGTGACATTTAAAGGATTCTTATCTGCCAGAAACACCTAAAATAATTATATGGATTCCTCATGTAATTAAAAACCAGACTATTTTGATTTTCTTACTCTGAAATGGAACGGACACAAAGGGTATGGGTGCGCGTGCCAGTGAATATATGGATCCGCATCGTAACAACTGTGTTTTAGTGTTTTTACTTGAATTAATTAACTTCCCAGGCCATATACAAAATATTTTGTGGGAAGACAATAGTATGTGAAATCTTTTACTAATACTTTTCCGTTGCAGAATAGTACGTGCAAGCAATACCTACGTTCACATTTTTGTAATTCTCTTTCCTGATTCACTAATTAGTGGCCAAACGATTACATACCAATGGAGAATTTCGGGTCCTATCTTTCACTCATGCTGCTAGGAATTCAAATAAAAGAGAGTAAATAAAATTCAGAAATTGTATGAAATTTAGATTCAAAGTTGGAATTAACTGATATCCAACGTTTTAGTGAGATGCCTTCTTTTATTAGCCCACACTTGATTACAACGGTTTCTCACATGTCTGTAAAACGAACAATAAGGCGAGTTTTTCACCAGGCTTCATTTCGATACATTCTCTGATATTGTTCAAATAAATTTAAAAAAGGTATACGGAGACGTTTCCTCGTCATTCGATGTACCCATTAAATACACTATACATGTATCATCTACCCCACAAACCTCCGCAAGGGCGTGTAGCGGGGATGTTAGAGCAACACCCGTAATTAAGGAAAAAAAGAAATAAAACGCATCAGAAGCCACAAACAAAACATTGTTTACAGGCATGCAAAAATCCTTAAAACCCACACACATGCAAACGACAAACTACCAACTAACACACACATGCATCTGCAGATACACCTAACATCTTTGCAATGTTTAATTTTGTCCCGACTTGTTAATTAAATGTTTTTATATTTCTAAAGTGACTTCGGTTTCTTACTATTATGATTTCCGATTGTTCTGAGAAAGGATGAGTATTTGAATCTGTATTGGAATATAACTCCCTTATTTTATCTTCGTGATCTTATCTACCTAAGTAGTGTAGGGCCAATATTATTCCTTTTGTGTCATCGTTAAACTCGTTGGTTCTGAATCTTTCTAAAAGTCTTAAGTCTCGCTTGTTCTCTTCGTATTTCAAGGGGCTCCCAGCCGAAATCCCCTAAGAGGTCTGTCACACTTGTGTTCTTATTATAAAAACTTTGAACAAATCTGGCGGATTTTCTCTGAACATTGTCTAATTCTTTTTTCCAAATGTTCTCCCATGAATTTTCTCCCAAATACTTGCGGTACATTACAAATGACGTCTAACTACAGCAAAATAACACCTTTCTTTAACTTTCTCATTACGTTACCCCACCACCAGTTTTATGGAGCCCAGTTCCTTTAAAGCGGATCCGCATATTTACCTGATATGTGCTTCCCATGAAAGGCTTGGTGTTAGATCATGGTATCATGGTCATGAATAAACTAATTTTTTCTGAAACAGAGAATGTGACACCATCTTCGGTTAAATCAAGTTAAATGAAAGGAGTCTTCTTTAACACCTACAGTAGTCTGATTGCACGTAGCTACATGTTCTCATGCTACTATTATTAAAATTCACTAGTTTATGCGCGCCAATTTTCAGATGCATACTAAAATTAGGATCTACAGGTTTCAATTGTGATGTGGAAAAGTTATTGTTGCGCAACAATGAAATATCGGATGTCCCATTCATTGTGCCGCGGTGCGCTCAGATCAACTCCATTATTTGTTTCAAAAATTTCTCAATTCCTTCCCCTTGAAAACTGCACGGCATGACAACCTGTAAATTAAATAAAATGGGACCGTAACCGCCGCGATGGAACTTGGCACGTCGCAGGGCTTAAAAAAACAGTAAAATCCAAGGGGTAAGTATGTATACAACGCTAACCACTCAATCGTGCCTTTCACCTCCGATGCACATGAGCAATTTATTTTATTTCCCTAAAAAAACTATTAAACTCATCAAGAGTGCGAAGGGAATGGAAAGTTCAACGGTAATAATGTCAGCGCAATCAGCGCGTCAAAAAATAGAGGGACGTTGGAACTCACATTATTGGAATGGGGTAGAACATAAAAGATTGAGAGAGAAAGAGAGAGATGGGTGTGTTGGGAACGATTTGACTCGCGAAAAAAATTGAGAATCGATCAAATACCTGAGCATGGACTGCCCTTTCCTCCCTTACCGCCACTTCCCTCCAAAGCCCTCATCATCTCCCCTCCTGCTATCAAACTGCCCCGATGCGTAGTCATGCATGGAGCAATGACTATTCTGATCGCAGCCACAACCCTCTCTGCTCTCCTACATCCACGCAATATACGCACTCCCCCCCGCTGTATATGCACATGCATATAGTGGCTTTTCATTCCAGCGGGTATCTGAACGCTCCGGAAGGTATTCCGAACTTCGGAATCGTGTACAGGGATCGAAAAACTGTGGTCAATTTCCTGGGCGCGTGTTTTTCCAAATGGTGAGGACAAAATTTGGTTCGTTACGGTTCAGCTTAAATCTATTTCCACCTATGCATTGCCTTCGTCAATTTGTTCCTGTTTTTGTTTTGTCAACCGAAATGAATAGACTGTTCATGAAAAAAAATCGTTTCGGTTAATATTTTTTCAGGGAGTGTCACGAAAGGAAGTCTCCAGATTCTTAATGGTGCGAGGAGGGACGAATTAAGGTGATGAGAGTAAATAAAATGGGAAAAAACGTTTACTATCGCTACAATTGCAAATATTAACAATAATTTTGGAGTTCTCTCTTCATCCCTAATTTTCTCAAGAATTGTGGTTAAATAAATCCGCTGAAATGTTCAAGCACCTTCCAACTCCCTAGATAAAATTTGGGATTAGTTCGCGTGAACATAATCTGGATCCACGTCGTGTGCAGGTTGTAGCACTGCAAATATTTATGGTCATTAGAGCACAGCGATTCATATTTTGATTAAACACTTTTTCACAGCAATTTCATTTAATAGCATAGCTACTTGCTAAACTATAGATTCCGAAGTATATCTTTAAATAGCACGTAGTATCGAAAATGTAAACACATCAATACTCTGGAAATAACTCACACCGTTAGTGAAGCATTTCGGAGTATATAGGATTTAGACAATCATACGTGGAATTTCATTGTGACTTACTTTCGAGGCAACTGATTCACTTGATAAACTAAGGTGGAAATTTGTTACGGAGCCATAAAAGCAATCCAAGGAAAATCCTCAAATAAATTGCAGTCTAATACCATTACTACTGCAAAACTTTACAAATATTTATTTTTCAATTAAGGGGATGGTGCTCTATCTGCCCTTTCCCCGCTCGACTATAGCCCAGGTGACTCATCCTAATGACAAGTTAGTTTTGTTGGGGAGGCGTCGACATTAGCCTACTCTTGTCGAAAGGCGCCAAGGGGTTCGCAGTTTATTGCCCCATCCGACGGACGTCATACTCACTCAAAGTGCTCTCCACAAAGCACCTCAAGTAGGGATCGGGATACCACTGAAAATATTTGTTGTCTCCAGGATTTGACCCCGGGCCTTCACGGTGGGAAGCCTGTACGTTGGCCTCCGCGCCATCCCGATCCACTCCTAATGATAATGTTTGCAAAAATAACTCCTATAAATAAAATATATAATAATTACAAATGTTTAAAGTTAAAATTCAAATTATTGGAGAATGTTAGTAATAACTGACTGGCTGCAATCATTTATATTTTACTTTAAAAGTCCATATGGATTATTCTCTATTGGTTGAAAGAGCAGAGGATTTTAAAATATTCACGGGCACGGCGGTCTCAATGTGTATTTTTCTGATTAAAGTATAGAAATGCGGTATGCTGCAATCGAGATTCATTTGCCAAAGTGCAGTTTCAAAATGAATAAAATTGTACGTGGAACATGCAGTGCGTTTGTATATTTATTGTAGCTGTTTTTGTATATATTATCGCAAACACTTATGAGAGTCACCTTTCGGAATACTCCTTATTTTTCAAGAAATTTTGAATTACTTTGTATATTTTTATCGGTAATACCAGATTATTTATAAGCGCAAAATTTCAAAAGTATGAAATAAATACGTGGTATTCAGTCATTTGATGAAAAGGGTGGAAAATAAGAAATGCCAATGCCGGTAATCTAAGCCATCTACAATAATGTCAACATCGTCAAACACTAAATTGGATGAGGCATTCAAGTTTAATTTTAACTGAATAATACGGTATATCACTGATTGAGACTATAAATAATACACTCATAACAGTAGGAATCAATCAACAGGATACGTCACTGGAACAGGGGCAACAGCCACTGATCGCATGGAATTGACGATAATAATTTTAGTACCAATTAATTCGTAGTATTGTACAAGCGCATACAGGTACATTGCCTACTTAGCTAAATAAAAAATCGCTCAGCCACGATGAATACCGCCCAAGTAACAGAACAGAATTGTGTCGCTCACTAAGCGAAAAATAAGGCCTTTAAACGGAAGCCCACTGGAAACAGTTGACCAGTTGTCCTAGGATCCGTCAGACGGTGACTGAACAAGACCTTGGTTAGAAATGATATGTGTCACATTATTGTGTCATGTCATATTTCCGGACCATAGGGTAGCTTTTTCATTTACCCAAAGGTCACCTTGGATTCAACGGGAAATAAAATGTGGCCACGTTCCTCGTGCTGAGCGAGTGGGTGATTGTATTTGATGGTTTCTGGCTCAACTTTGTGGAATTTCAAGTGCGTCAAATGAAGAACACAATGCATTTTTCCACTGTTCTTTATTTTCCCTCTCCTTCCCCACCCTTCCCCCTTTCTCACTCAGCCCTTCCCCCACAAGAATTGTACATCAATGAACCGCAATTTGACTAATTTGTACCTGATGATGACGACTAAGCGTTGAAACTAGTAGTACCAAAATAAAGAACACAGGAAAAATACATTGTGTTCTTCTTTTAACGAGTGGGTGATTATAGGACTTAGTAGGGAAATATCTGCTGAAAAATAACGAAACATGTTGATGTAGATTGTAAAATTTAAAAAAAATCTGAGCGGAGAAGTTTAGCACGCACTAACACGTCAATTTTCTATGGAAATATTATAATTTCCTCCCACCACTTGTCCTTTCCCATTTAATAGTTCACCGTTACACACCCCCATTAAGCTAGTTCAAAGCAATATATGAACACATGTGATAAGAATGACGAATACGAACATTAATCAGAATATTAAAATGATTTTCTTACCAAATATTTCCACTTTTTTTCTGGGAGCGAGGAAACGTGGATTTTGGTGAATAGGTACTCGTTATAACACGATGGAATGCTGAAATCACGACGCAGGTTTCATTCTTTCGCCTTTTCTCGCATCTGGATGTTTGAAATGTACCCCTAAAACAAAGAAAAAATATTTAAGGACTCCCTTTCTTTCTTGAAACAACTCAAAGTATTAAGTCTAATCAATAATCCAGTTTAAAAAGGCAAAGTATAATCAATAATCCAGTTTAAAAAGGCAGACATTTCCGGTGGATAATACGGAGATCATTTTCTCCATCCCGTACGTAAAAGTATTTATTTTATCGGCCTTATGTTTACGGGCATATAATACAAGGATAGCATAATATTATTTCATATAGGTGGTAATGTATTCGGGTCCCATCCAACAGTTGCTGGCTGATCTGGCTCTGTAGACACAGACTCTACGCTTCACTTCATAGTAGGGATTGGTACTATTTCCAACGTTAATTTCACAAGTTGTCTAAAGAAAAAATCAGGCAAGAACAATATATATTCAAATGCAGCATTATGCTATCAAAATATACTATTTAATCCCTTGTAAAACGGACGGTAAATTTGACAATATAAACTAGCCAAGTTTTTCAAAAATAAAATTTTATAATCAATTATTTGGTATAGAATATAAACATAATTACCTTAATAGGGCTTGCTATAATTATTTAGTTAGGGCTTGCCGTTTTTTGATCACAAACATGATCGAAACTATCATCAGAAAAAATTACTCAGCAGGAGTTGACAGAGATAAGGTCTTGGGTCTGTGGCTCACATTTGGCCTTTGAAGCGCACGCCGTAGTGAGATTGGGTCCCTTTAATTTAACTTTCCTCCTTAGTCTCCAACCTTCATCACCTCGCAGAACGGTGGTCTCAACTTCCGGGTGTCGCACCAGCATTTTTTTCTGACACAAGAAGGATTTCCAACAACAGCCACGCTTCCCTGTGATAAGAAGAGAATCGACATTGTGGTGGCGGTTCTCACGAGATGACTGATCCTGACGTTGAGTTAGCTCATTACATCCTATGCGCTTGTTCACGAATTCCTTTCTTGTTCGACCCCTAGCCTAAAGGCAAGTTTTATAAGATTACAAGATCACAACTTAGATAATTTCAAAAATATGCATTCATTTTTCATAAATCATTATGAAACGTGGTCGATACAAGTGGCATATTATTTTTAAAGAATAATAAAATATATTTCACTCAGTTGTACACATGTTTTTGGCCTGAAAGAGTTCTTCAAAGATAAACTTTATGCCCGTGTAATAGAAGAGAAAAGACATAGGTAAATTTCATTTTCTGTAATGTTACGTGTAGTATCTAAGAGAATATAATCATAGATTTGATATGTTAATTATGGGTGAACTATAGGTGCTTTGTGTCATTTTAATGTATATAAATATTATTCCTACAAGCATAGACTAATCTGTTTGAAAATTGGGATCGAATCCTTGTATATAAGGGTCCCAAACATTTTCATCAGTAAACTTTCTGTATTTGAGATCTCGAATAAGTGCACTGAAGTGAATAATAAATCGCTCCTTCCAGAATATTCGAATTTCAGGTATTGCAGCCATTTAAAATTTTGAAATGATATTTTTTCCTTTTAAAATACACCATTCCCAAAGTTAATTAATAAATTATAACATTTTAATGGTCCTTTAGATTTTATTCCTCTGGCACAAAACATGTATGCTGTCACTATACACCGTTAGCTAAGGCTTCAAAGGCTAGGATTAATTAGCATACTCCATCGTAAGTACTCTTTTTCAAGGGCATACGGACTTTCAGATTACTAAAACTGAGCCTAAAAGGAGGATAGATAAGAGTGAGGCGGTATCACGGGGGATGCTAGACGCAGTGATATTCCCATACAAATTCTATTTCTAAAAAAAATTAAATTCAACAAATACGATAGATTAAATCCATAGTTTCAGCCTCAACTTTGTGGAAGTCCATTTTAATAAATGCCAAAGAAAAACTTTGTTTCAATCCACCACTTCAATCACTTCACAATCCACCAAAGTGGTGGATTGAAACAAAGTTTTTCTTTGGCATTTATTAATACGATAGATATTTTTCTCGCTGGTTACGCTACATTGATACAGTTAAATTTGAGATGCATAAGCGGGAAAAACTACCGCTGAGTCCAACTGTGGGCGATTACAATATGTAGAAAAATAAATGACTGTGGATGCAAAACTGCCGAAATCACACTTGAATAATATCAGTGTTACTTTCATTTGATTACTTGAATGTAAAAATGGTTTATGGCTCGTTGAAAAAATATTTTGATTGCGATATAGAAAAATGATTGAGCATGTTACCCAGTTGATTAGTTTAGAAAAATATCTAATCCCAAAATTACTACACATAAACGAAATAAAATACAGCAGCTACAATTGTTTAAGAGGCGCTGAATTTCTACACCCCAATTTATCATAATATCGAATGTTGGTGTATCCAAATTGTCAACATTGTAGCTTGAAGGAAAGTTTTCACTCAATGGGGTTTTCGTGTGATACGTTGTCTAACCTATCTCAAAAAGCGAATTAATTCAAATAAAGAGAAAATACGGCTGGAGATGGCAAAGATATTTACTCTATCCGCGTTATAGTACACACTTGCATGAAACCCAGCCATTGGCGGCTTTCATTACTGTTGTAAATAAAAAGTACCGGAGGAAATTATGAAGATCGTAGAATGAGAGATATTTCAAAGTTCCACAATGAGAATCTTTTTACAATGAATAAGGTTGCGCAACCGTGTGTCATAAAAATCATATTGTAATTTCTTTTTATTCATACGAGCAAATGGATTAAAACCCATGCACCCGGTATCCTTTTGAGGTACTCAAACAACGAGATACGTTAGTCGTAGCAGTACAGATTACCCCATTATTCTTTGGAAATGAGAACATTTCATAGTTTCCATTATAATACATAACAACGGTTTAAATCTTTGAAATACGGTGCTCTGTCTGGAGGGATAAGTACCAAAAAAGTACCTTATTTGACAACCATGAACAATAGTCATAGGCTTAGCATTTTCTGCAAAAAAATCGACATATTTCCCTGGTGTATATCACTCTAGTGAGTGATAATGTGTGTATGTATGTGGGTATATGTTTATTTACAAAAATATAAACCATAAACATAGTAATCAACCCGAAGGTCCGTTTGGTAGGTGATGGTAGAGTTCACTGGGTACTAAGCCCGACGGTATGTGAAATTCACACATCGGGGTAGAGGACCCAGATCCTTTCCCTGTGCCGGTTATGGTTCCCATGAAGATCTGGTACCCGAAAAACCACACAGCTTGGGTGGAGCTGCAGGCGTCCAGAGAGGCTTCACTGAGAATCGAACCCAGTCCCTCCGGTCAGTAGTCCAACGCTCTTCCCCCTGCGCTACCGCGACCCACGTACCGGCTTGGTAGCAACCGGTAGAGTACACCCAATATTAAACACAACGGCATGTGAAATTCACACATCAAGGTAGAGTGGTCGGATCCTTTTCTTGTACCGCCTATGGTTTCCCAAGGAGTTCTTCTTATACTCGAAAATCACACATCTTGGGTGAAGCCGAGAGAGGCGTGATCGGGAAATGAACCGTGCCCTCCGGTCAGCAAGCTCCAACACTACCCCTGGACTACCACGTCCCTATGTATGTACGTATATATATAAACATGCGTATAATTATTTATTCATATTAACGCAAAAAAGTAACTAACAGGAGAATTAATTAAAATTTTCGGTGGGAAAAACACGTCCTAAGAATGCTAAAGCTTTTGTGTTTTATGAGTTCATTTGTGTATGTCACGCCGCTGTCATCTATTTTACATTCTTATATATTTACAACTTTGTACATAGCCCCTTTACAGGAAACGATTCCGACTGTAAAAATCCCTTAGTGTCTTTGACGTGAATAATTGAACGACGTTCCTCAACTCGCCAGTACCAAAGAGATATCTGTGATTTGATGTCACCCAATCTGTGAGAAGCGATGAAAATCTCCCAGAATAGAATGGCATCAGCAGCCGGGAACACAAGCGCATTTCCAGTAGGGATTCCATTCCTTTGACTTGTATTGAGTCCGTTTCCCAAAGCAAAGAGACCCTAATTTCAAGTCCAGCTGTTTGATGTAGCAAAAACGCTACATTGAACAACAAATCTTCTGAAAATCTACCTCAACCCCAACGTTATCCCGTGCCGTGGCGATTAATTGGATGTATTTAAAAAGGGATTAAGAATTTCCAAATATCAGGAAGAAATACCGGATTATTCTACGAGGATAGTGAAGCATAGGATAGGGATAGTTTTAGTATAAGGATACCACATAAGGATAGCAGTAGTGTTATTGCTTTTCGAATGAGAAGCCTCATGCCTTATGATACTGACGATTGCAGAGATCGTTGCACGAGTTAGCCATCTTACTGCTTCTTAAAGGTAAACTCAGTGCTCTTCCATAGATCACGAGAAATCAATGGTATCATTCGAAAAATATACTGCGATATATACTTTAAATACATACTAAAAAGGTCATACTCAACTTTTTCATTTGTCAATTGCCCAATATTTTCACACCCATTCATTAAACAGCCATATTTACAATTAATATAACGAAAAACAATATACAATAAGTTACAGATACATTATGCCTTCCAATTCGTACTAATGCGAGACAGGAAGATTAATAAGGCATTTAAAAAATTAGTGTAATGAGATCATGTGTATTCGGTTAAAAATATAGAATTACGTATATAAAACGATTGGCGGACATCTTGAACGGAGTGGCAAGGGATTTTTAGACCGGTCGATCAAATAAACAAATTATATAATTGAATTTTGAGAAAATTACGAGGCAAAAAGTGGTATAAATGAAATGAAGCTGAGTGAGCAAATATTGACTGTAAACGGCGACCAAAAATAATTATATTAATTTCAACTTAAATATTAACAAAAATAAATAAAGACAAATTTGTTGGAAAAAAATGTTTCCACACACATCCTAAAGATATCCTATGCTAGTATGTTACTTAGTATAATAGTCGGAAAATTTCTGGTGCCGCCTGTGATTTCCCGTGAAGAGCTGGTATCCAAAAAACATAGTTTGGGGGAAGCTGGTCCAAAAAGAGAGATTAAGTTAATAATTATCAGAATATAAAATATATATATATTCGCTTCTTTGAATAACCAATAGAATTTTTTCACCATGATATTTATTCTAAACTTTAGAGAAAATCTGAAATCTGGACCACTTAAGTCAGTCATTACTTCACTTCCTTATTAACTTTAAGGAATAAAAATTTCCTTTGAATGAAATCTTCAACTAACTCTTTGAACCGGCAAAAGAAAGTTCAGATCACATCCTTGAGGGAATAGAAACAAAAAAGGAGCAATTTTTACGAAAAAATTCATTTTTGTGTACGATACAAAAGCCTTCAGAAATATGTTTTTGACTGCCTCCGACCCCTTCTTCCACTCACCTGTCCATTTCTTCCGATGAAAAAACTACCAATGCTCGTATAAGCGTTCCAAATTCAGGTCGTTATTTCAGAGCGAAAGTAACATAAATTTTGAATTTCCTCATATCAAGTTCGAACCAATAGGGAATTTTCCATGGAAGTAATTCGCACGGACGTGGAGGAAGGCACAAGTACCCTAAATTTGAAAAAGAGAGCACCTCCATAATCTAATCGCTGCAGAAGTAAATTCCTAGATAAAATCTAAACCCCCGGACAGACAGGATTGAAGAAGAAACTCTTCCGTTACGATAAAACACGGAAAATATTCCTTCGCGTAGGGATAGCGAAATGCATTCGAAGGTTTCCAAAATAAAAAATGTTGCCGTAAATTTGAAGCCATCGGCGTGCTTTTTTCACCTTCGCAGGCCTCGGATCTTTCAATTTCCAGCGCCATTTATTTATATATGGATTCGCACGCTTGCCCCACTATCCCCAAGATCCGTTCTGATGAGGAATTGCCACCGCAACACCAACGCCAGAGAAAGGAATGGGAGGCGGTTAAAAGGGGAGAGAGCGGGACGGCTTTAAACGAATGAGTTCGGGAGGGGAAGCGAAGGGGAAGATGGGCGTGCCACGGAATTCTAAGGGTAAGGAAATCCGAAGGGATTTCGCCTCTCTCATTTCATACCTCCGAAAATCTCATCCTTGTTTCTTCAGGAGGGGAGTTCGGGTGCGGTGTCGGATGGAGGCGGGGCGAGCCGAAACCGACCGACAGGCTTTATCCCCATTCCCGCATTCTCTTTCCACGCCCACTCCCATCTACACCTGCTCTAACTTCCCGTCATTCCAGCACCTCACCCTTAAGGAGATTTCATCGTTACCCTTCCAGCGTAAAATTAGAGCAACGAGGATAGGCTATTAAAAAATAGTCTGAATAATGAAAGTACATGGAATAGATAAATTTTCACCTGTCTATCTCGAAAATTACCATCGAGATTCGGCAATAATAATCCATTCTAATACACGATGAAGGTTCAATTGAAGGTGAGCATAAAACTTTTATTCGCGTCGCTTATGATCAAATAATTAAATGTTTAATTATATTATTATCCTAATCTCTAAACTAATTTATATGTGGGACAAGTTTCATTGATTTGACTCCAGTACTACATGGTAATCCCTCCAGTAATAAATGGTCTGTTTCCCCCTACAGCAAGTCTAGAATAAGATTTTAAATCCTTAAAAAGGAAAAAAAGAAAGGTGGACTCCAGCCACGGCTCTTATGGAAGTAAACATTGACATCAGGGCTCCCAATATGCGAAGAGATCGTTGAATAACGTTAAGAGTACTCTCAGAAGTATTGACTCTTTCACTAGGAGCCACTCACTCCTTGGCTAAAGAAGAACTGGGGATTAAACGCGTTCGTGCGCTCTTTTCATCTCCCTTCGGTCCAAAACTAGACCCATTTCACTCCCCGTTTCTTAATATGATGAAACACCTTCGTGAAAAGCGTTTTTTATCATTAGAATCAAAATTTCTGACTAAAAAGAGCGTGGTGTGGATTGAAATTTTTGCAATTATATTTTTCAAGTTTTATTCACCAATAATCTTTCTTAGGTATTTTTATGATCAAATATATTGTTTTTAAAATTAATAAACAGCTTTTTCATTCCAAGTTTCTATTATCCCATCTTTCGCGAGGCCTATATACTATTATGATTATATTGTCTGATAATAATTATTATAATTAATTAATTATAACCAACATAAGAGCATAGACGGGTTCGGCTGTATAGCAACATAGGATTTTGGCCAACGTAATTCGAAATACGGGTGAAATGGAATAGTGATAATACTCCAAAATTACGCCTTCCGTGGTATAGGGCGGGTGTAATCAACGGCGCAATGCCCCTCATAGGTAATGGGTGTTCACTGCAGTACGCGCAGGGCTAAGGCAATCAAACGCTTCCTGTTACCTACTACTCTGACCATCGTGGTCCAAAACTCTTCCAAGATAGGTACACTGTTTCACGTGATCTCGTTTTTGGCGTGTCATTTCGACGTTTAACTTAGCTTTTCTCTTTTTCGCAAACCTCGTAACCTTTGTTTTGTTTATAATACGCAGATAAGTAAACAGATAACTTATTAAAAAAGTACTCGAGAAATTTGCTTAGAATGTGGAAAACGGAAAGTGTTTTACTTTTTAGAGAAGATAGTTTATCGCATCCACATGAGTAGACTTGATGAACGAGTTAGAAGCAATAAGCAGCGAAGATCAAAGTATATAGATCTTAAATCTTCCTTAGCAAAAATTCTGGAAGCTCACAGGATGATGGGTTTCGTCAATTTCCGAAGATTTGGCAAGATTACTTTCAATAACGGAACCTTGCTGTTCATCATCGATGATTGATTATCGACATTCACTAAAAACTACTTAAGAGTTCACTGATGCACCCTTACCGACGCTTGGAATGATACTGTTCTTTCAACGTTCAAGTGATGTATTACTTGCATATTCCAATTATGGATTGGTGAAGCGCGTATGCGCGTAACTTTTTCTCTTAAAATGTATCGCCACTGACATGCACGCTTGCTCATTTTTCTCTAAACTTGATTTTAGAGAAAATCTCATTCTCATCACTTCTCATTTTATAATCAACGTCAATAAATCGAAAATTCAACAAACCGAGTTTAAGGAACGTAATTTTCCCTTACTTAATTACATCATGATAACATCAGCAGCACGATTAGTTAGTCAAAAACTAAGGAGAAGGAATATTAAAATATAGGCTGAATCATTTTTTTAATAACACAATCACAATGGATGGTTGGTTCATAAATAGAAAGTGAAATTGAAGAATAAACAGGCTTAGACTAATTATTTCGAGGAAGACCAGAAACCATAAAACCCATGAACAGGATTAGATGTGCAGGTCACTTAGTACATATTTTAGAATGCGACTTTTAATTTACTGCAAAAAATCCTCCCCCTACAGCAACAAAACAATGTCCGTTTTGTAGGAAATGAAAAGTAATCACGAAATAAAAACTGTTTGCGCGTATAGGTAATTGCTTAGTTAAATGTTACTTCATCAACTTGCTTCACCTTTTAATGTGTAAATAGCTAATAACAAATGATTAGTGTAAAAATGGATAGTGCAGTCACCCCCTGGCAAACACTCGTACGGTGTTTCCCGGGGAATCATATAAAAGTAGCTGTAATTTGTTCCTTTGAAATTACATACACAATTAGAAAGAATCAAAAAAGTGTTCCTCTGTATAGCATTCCAAACTAAAACAAGTCCACTCGGCTCCAGTGCTTCCACTTAAAAACGAGTACGGTGGCAAAGTGCGACGCCAATCCTCATGGCATTCACCCTCAGCCAACAAATTAATCCCATCAAAATCGTCATGTAAATATAAAGAATGACACAACTTATGGTTTTTGGACAATACGAATTCTTTGAATGGTATAGTAAAGAAAGGAATGGAATTACAATGGAAGAATGCCTCACAAATCCTCCACCTCTTGAAACAGTACTTCAAAAATTACCTCAGTTGATTTCGAAATGCAGTGGAATAAGAGAGAGAATGAAAAGATAAACCGGGCTTCCAGCCGGGAAGTAATTTATGCTTTCTGAGTTTCCTCATGACAAGAGCTAACATTCGTTACCACTCACTCTTCAACACAAATGATCCCTTCCCACTTTTCCTTTCGTCACTTGCCTGATTGAAAGGAAAAGCGCTTATCGCTCACTAAAGAAGCATCGGTGGCGAGGATATCCTACCTCCAACTCATTTTCGCAAGTTTTTTTTAACGGTTCGCAATTTTCTTCTCTGATTATTATTGGCCTCTACTCATGAATTCCGATTCGCGTCTTTAAATATTAGACTCCATAAGTTCTTTCAACATTAAACGAATCCTTGAAAAAGGGAAATTCCTGTGACTTTTAAATCCTTATCGGTACTCCTTACTTAAATCAGTAATCGGACTTTGCAGGAAAAGAAAAATCAAAAATTCATCCAAAATGATAATACACCTTTTAAAATGCTTCTCTATCATGAGTGAACGGCAATTAGTGTTGACAATGGAGTAAAAGCGTATTTCAAGAACAAGACGCTTGGATTATTCGTAGACCACTATCATGTACTCGAAATACTTCAAACATATCAATGCCAGATTTTTTCCTAAGGCGGTTTCAAATTTACATATTTTAGGCATTTTATTAATATTTTAAATACTTTAAGATTGCTACATGTATCCGGATTAGCATCATAGTGCAACGTTTCAACCTCAAAGAATAGATCTCATTCTGTGGGGCAAGCAATTGTTTTTGGTCATGCTTGATCAAGAAGCTTAACTGATTTAGCAAAATGTAAACTGTTTATCAGTAAAATTATAATAAAATGTTGTATTCACAAGCTGAAATAAAATGCTGCTTGCATCCCTACATTTGAATCACATATGCCTTAGCAATCGATGTGAAAACTAACCATTATCATTCTAATGGAAATGCCTATCGGAGTTTTTTGTCCGAGATTAATGAGCTAAACGCAGGGTGAAAGCTGACTAATAACATGATATGCCTCAACTCTCTTACGAGCATATGTTCGTTAAGTCCTGTCAGCGAGCCTTGAAATCTTGTTTACACCGTCGTTCTTCAAGAACCAGATACTTAAGACAAATAATCTCACCAATGGGATCCGCAACCATTATTTCGTTTCCTCACTTGTCTCTCTCCCTCTGCATGCCTTATCCCTCAAACCGCACGTTAGACACACGATCAATCCTGCCAGGTCTTAGACCCCTTTTGCGTCATCCACCCACCTCCTACAATTTCTACTGAAGTGCCCATTTTTCAGGATTGGTAGGCCATACGAAGTGCACTGGTTCTAAACAGCCAAATTTGACTTCTAAAGATTGACCTACTCATCGTATTTATGTAGGAAAACAGAACTGTATTGAACTCTTGACTGTTTAGCACAATGAAAGTAGCTCTAGAGGCTTCAGATTTTAGTTTATCTTGAGGTATATTGTCCCCAACCACTGACCCCATTGACCAAAATTTTACAGCTACATTTGAACAAGGAGGGAATCAATTATTTGAAACGACTATCTCCGGCACATGTCGGAGATGATCGAAAGATCAAGCACGATGATCTCTACCAATATGTTTACGCCAAATTCTTTCTTGCACGTTATCGGATACATTTTTATTACATTCTAAATTGCAATTATTTGTTAGTTGATTGTTAGTGTATACGTATTTGCATTCGTGCAAGCTGAAAGGGTTTTTGCGTGAATGCATATGCCACTATGGGTGTAGGTCTGCATGGATGTGTTGCTTTTGCACGTGGTTTTGTTCTCTCGTACAGGTGGTGACCTAACACCAACGCCCTTGCGGCGGCTTGCGGGGAATCATGTAGATGTGGATGTAGATGGTTGTTCGGACGCCCCCTTTTCACGCAGTTTTTGGTGGATCGCGGGGTGCCAGGTGCATGCGGAAATAGAGGGTATATATGTAGAATAGCTGGTGACCTACCAACTCTGCCACACGTCCTTGCGACGGCTAGAGGGGTTTTATGTAGATGTAGATACGTTATACGTCGGTATAGTATTGTTAATGAGCTCCATAAGTTATTGACAGAGGTATAAATCCTGCGATGGAAATGTCCCACGCAGTTAGCTTCTACAAATGTTAATAACCTATAACACTCTACTACACATTGCTTGTCAAGTCAAAGAATAGCAGTTCCGAGTGGCCTGCGTTAAAATATTGTTTAATCTAGAAAGATATGTGACTTTTTTAACAGAACATAGGCATTATGAACTTGAAAAAATACAAAGAAGGTAACTGGAGTTTTTTTAAATAAATTATGGCAATGCAAATGATTTTCCATGAAGGAATATAAACCAGTCGTGATTCAGTAAAAATTTATGGTAGAGTTTTGGCAATTTGATCTAGAGTCCAATGCATGGCATTCGGAGTTCAGATTTAATTTCGAATGAAAATGATAACGTTGAAACTAACCAGTAATAATCACTTGTCTTTCAGATTGCTCTAGGTCCGTCCGAAGGTTGACACTTGAAAAGTTGATATCATAAAAACTATTACAGACTTTGCATGGAAAAAGATTTCTAGTATCGCAATAAGTCACGGATTACACATTCTTATATTAATACACGCAAAAATTATAAAGTAAAAGCAGTGGGTGGTTCTACGAGTGTGAATGATTTCAATGTATAAAAACTGATTTGCACAGGAGGAGGAGGAGCCAGCAGAATAAAGTGATCTCATGAGTTGACCAGAAAAGAAAAGGTGGATTGAAATAAAAGTCAAAGAGCAAAAGCAAATGAAACTAAACGTCAAAATGAAATAACATAAGAATTCAAAATGCGCTACATGTACGAGCATACTCTTTAGGATAGGGCTCGAATCAGACGAATGAGAAAAATATAGCAGATTCGGAATGTGATTGATACTCAGGAAAGTAATTACTGCTGAATGCACTGCTAGTGATTGTTTGAAAAGGGGCATTTGGAGTAATGAAAGGTGACACAATCGGAAGGATTACGAATGGAAGGTAGCACTTCATGTTTGAAATTAAAAAGAAGAAAAATGAAAAAATTTCTCGAAAAAATTAATGCAAATTGACAGCAAATGAGGAAATGCGGAATGATTTTGAAGGAAAAGATAAGCTGTTTTGGAAATGGGTAAAAAGTCAAAGCAAAGAGAGAACAAAGGAATAAATGAAAAATAAAGAGAGCAAGTGAAATGAGACGGTTTGGCGTGAATGCAAAGTTGGAGACTGCAGAAGGAACTCTTTTGAGGATTTGTGTGAAGTGGCGCGGAGCATGAATGAGAGCCAAATGAATTAGAACGTGAAAATTATTACAAAGGAGGCGAGATATATGAACGTGAGATGGCAAAAAAATAAAAATGCCGCAGGCAGTGAGCCTAGTAAAATGTTGAAGTGTAGATAAAGTTCCTTGTGGCTTCGTCTGTGGGATTGTTTTTTTTTAACTTATATTGCAGCAAAGAACTGTAAGAATATATTAAGAAGATTCGTCCGTTATCAAAAGTATAAGTAAGTTACCCCAAACTAAGTGCATAAGTAGTTCAAACCATTGTCTATCGCATGGGATTTTTAAAAATGCACATTCGTTTCATTTTTAAACATCTGAAATTGAAAAGTAATTGTGTAACTGGACTCTTACAGTTGATTTTTTTAAATTAACTGGGTTCTTACAGTTGAAACAAAAGTTAAATAGTTCATTAAAAAAATGTATCTACCTTACTTACGAAGAACGTAGTGACACATTAGAAGATTGAAAGCATTTAAAACAACCTAAAGATCATCGGGGTGATTTATGAAATATAAGACAAATATTGTTACAATATTTAAATAATGGGATAGTTCAAAATGTTGGCACTGTTACCACCATATGAACCGACAATCTTGTTCATATCTTGCTTTAGTTAGTAATCCAACCTGGTTATCGAAACAAGCTAATGATTTCTTTTTTAAATAAAATATAAAAATGAATAATAAATTTAATTTACACAAGAGGTTACTTCAGAAAATTAACTTAAAGTAAACAACGTAAAGGAATTACTATACTTCAAAGATAACGAAGAAGAGATGACAACAGGGTTAATGATAACTAAACTATCGGAATATTATAAATCAAAAGCCATATAAATAACAACTGAACATCGTTATCACTATGAAAGTATTATATTTACGAGTAGTCTACATACACTGATTACGGTTTTTCAGTGGAGATCTTTAGAATAAATGTTGTGTCATGTCATTGACGTTTGATCATAACAATCAACACAAGGAAGAAATAAATTGTCTTACTTATGCATCTAAATTATTAAATAAAATTTAAAAGCGAATATTTTAATTGATATTTCGATAACATTCATGGAACTTACAACAACATAACTTAATATGTCAAATACGAAATATTAGAACAAATATTGCAACTGAAGTGAGTGAAATTCGTGAAATGTCGATTCCATGAGAATAGACAAAAAATAACAGTAATTCTATTTCACGTGACCATCTTATTCCTATAATTTGTAAATATTAAGGTTAAATTTCTTAATATATCCTTAATTCTCAGAGTTGATTATTAATGGGAGCTTAATTGTCACAGGCGAGACCTTATGGATTATTAACATATAGCAACAATCGAAGTGAACCATGCTTTGTGCCATCCACAGAGTTTATTGTATGATTAGACTAACCTATTATTATTTCATCTTCATTCACAAAGCGTCAACTCATTCCGGTGATATAGACAGTACCAATTCAGGGTGGGTGGAGGGGAGGAGGAAAGGTCAAAGTTGGCGCAAGGGACGAAGGCGGCGGGGGGTGGATAGATAGTGGTATGCCAAGTGAGGTGGAGTGAGAAAAGACGTGATTGTCATTAGCCAAGTTACAATCCTTACGGAAGATTACCTCTAACACGACGATGTATCAAGTTTGTGCCCTTTTCGTTCCACATGTTTGCGTGTGAAATAAAAACCATTGAAATCTCCCCCTCCATTAAGCGTTTCGCAAATTGGGACCTTTCCGGCTGCGACTTTATATACGAGCAGTGGTGCTCGTTCGATCTGGTTTTACAAGTTCAAACCGTCTCACCGATGTAAATGGTGTGGTCTGGATTTACTTGTTCAAACAAAACATTAATTTGACTTGAAAAAGGGCAATCCACCAATGTATTAATTTTCTAGACGCCACCATTTCAACAGTTGACCATTGTGACTGTTCTATGTGAAGGTAGCCAAACCACTCATACTGACCACGTCGCCACATCGCACGTAAGCTCGCTGCCGGCCACTCCATGATAAACAGACTCCTCCACATCTACCTCTCTAAATCCACCTTACAAAAAAGGTTCCACACTTCCGAATACATCGCCGCCACCAACGAAGAGCCACACCATTTATACTGAACCACAATATTCCAAAAGAATTTAATTAGCACAATAATTTCTATTTTAGATGACACCCTTAGAATGAGAGAAACCCCCGCCTGCCTGAAATAACCCATGCTTTAAGATTTGGCCAACAATCTCGAAACGCATTCCATTGAATACGCACTATATGATAAAAAAGGCACATACGCACATGATAAAAACAATAAAAGATTAAAACAACGAAAACATCCACAGTAAGTATTCCTGTAACCATTCGTGGACATATAAATTAGTATGCATAGATTACGGCACCATTTATGTCACTGAAACGGGTGGAAATACTAAAACCAGCTGATGTTGATACATTTGCAGCATAAGAAACCCAAATTGGTATAACGCTTCCCGAAAAGGGGGCATTTTAGTGATTTTTACGCCAGGATGATGGCACATTTATAGGTTTTATATACCTTACATTTGTGACAGTGACCATATACCACGTGCTGCTCATAGCCATTGCCAAGTGGCATGGTTGTGATCAACCCATTCTTCCTTCTTGAGGCCGTAATATGCCGCTTTAAGAAATTTTAAATGCCTTACAAAAAAAAACTTTGGGTCACTTAAAGGCTTCCCGGGTGAATAAATAAAACACAATCACCAGTATTTCCAAGAAAGACCTTATTAACTGAGATTTTGTAGAATAAATCAAGTTTTTGGCACTACTAGGCATTAAAATGTAACTTGGCTATTTATAACTCTCTCCAATATTATATAATAGAACGTTAGAGCATATCAGCCCGTGCCTTGAATGCAAGACAACACTATTTATATTTTACTGAGCATTTTTTTACATAATACTGAAAAAAACTTTACTATAGAAGTTCTATTAAAGCATAACCAAATTAATTCCTAATAATAGGGACGTAACTAATAATTATTGGCTTATAAGTAAGTGTACGTTGTTAATTAATGATATAGGTAATGAATCTCGGATATTTGCTGCATACCGTGATTTTAAAAAATAACTTTTCTCACGTTTCCTAATACATTCTCGAAACCACGAATACAGAAACTGATTTTCTATTCTTTGAGATATAAATAGAGTGTGTTGTCCTTATCCTTCATTTATTACGAATCCTATTAATCTGAATAAAAAACCAAAAATGACCTTCGCTCCATTTTCTATTTTCGTTGGGACAATCTTGTCATAACATTTAATTCAAAGACGATTGAGAGAATTGATAAATAGAATTCTAATACGTCTGTAGATTTTTTTCGGTATAAGAACGATTAGATTCCGTATAAAGTCCAACAGTTTTCTCCTTTTGCAGATATATCATAGTTTTAAAATATTTTCTAAGTTTTTTTTCCAGTCTCATTTCTTTCATTAATCCCAATGGTATCTCTTCCATCCTTTTCCCCAGTTTCACTATAATTACTTCACTCAAATCAATGACAACCGCAAGCATGGAGTCTCCTTCTTGGTACACTAGGAATGCACTGTGTATACCCGGCCAAAGTGTAGTTGGGTAGAGAGAAGATGGGAAAATGATATGAGGACCGAATGCGTCCCTGCTTCGAAGATGGAAGAATGAGGGACACAAAATTCATAAGAATTGTGAAGATTAATATCAGTATGACTTCAGGGTCACTGTTTTTTTATGTCGCAGTAGAACCTTTGGTATTATGCTTCTAACAAAAAACCAGACAAATGGACACGCTCTTGTTCACTACGAAGTGAATGCAATAGCATACAATAAATGCTGCAAATCTTGAAACAAAATTGGTTGTCACCATCACAACGGAACTTGCGTGGGGAAAACCGACGTAGAATTTGAAGACTTTGGAGAACTTAAAATTAATGAATCACCAAAAAGAAACAAGTATCCGTAGAGAAGCGAAGGAAATATTCTACTTCTCGCTATTTAGAACTAAGGTCGAATATACTGCAAGTACTATATATCTGAGCCACCACAAAAATGGTTATGCCAATATTAAACGAATTGTAGAGAAAGAAGTCTGACTCGCAAAAAAATTCCATAGAATAGCAAAAGGTATCACACAGTTACTACATTAGAAATATTTGAAATAGGACCCCCTGAAACACTCAGTTTTGAGGCAACAATTTTTAAGCGATTTCAATTTCGGTTGCTTTATCCCAGATATTAATTTACAATTGCAACAAACACAACTAGATGTTGTTATGTTTACATTATTACAACTCACATAACTGCTCATGTAAAATCAGTTTTTCGAGAGAATGACGTGCAATTTTGCATCATTTATCCATAATTCTCTTGGTGTTATGTCACTGCCTCAAGACCATGTAATAAATCTAGAATGATCGATTTCACGATCTCAATTTGATACAAGGCACTTAGAATATTTTATTTATTTTATTCATACACGTACGACCTACAATATACTCGATAACTCGACGCAATCCCCTTAATTAAAGTGAACACGGCAAAATACTCAGCAATAAAATAAATTGATGTCTTTACTACTTCATATTTTGCGTACAACATTATAACTGCAAATTAACAAATGTTTTTCTCGTGAGACCACAATTCAAATTCGAGAATCCTTCAATTTGTTAAAATTAAAGTATTCTCGGAACCCCTTGTATCGTATTGCAAGTCAAATGCACGAGAAAATGTAACTGGGGTTACATACGTTCTTCTAGTAACCAGGCAACTGATATTATGCTCACCCACATATGGTTACTTTTACGCAAACAAATGGAAAAGAGAGACGAATAATGACAACTCCCTAACATTATTGCATATTATTCATAAGATTCCGTGTCTACGTATTAAAAGGAACAAATATCTGGGCGTCGGTATTTTATTATTTTTGTATAAGATTCTCATTTCCTGCAGCAGATGTTTTTGATGCAAAATAATTGAAAAATATCCACAGCGCTCGCAAAATTGAAATGTATCTAGCGTACGGTTGGAGGGAGAATTGGTATTCGTATTATTTCGTACACCTATTGCCCGATGGACACTCTCAGCACCGAGAACGAGCGAAATTTGAGAAATAAATTTCTTCTTCAGCAGAAATTACCCGAAAAGAATGGTTCGAAAATCGACGTACTATTGCCTTCGGAAAATTCATCATCTTTTCTATTACGATATCTACTCACTGCATCAGAATTATTCAGCTAATGAAGTTTGATTGATCGCGTCAAACGGTAAAAGTTCAAAAAAATTTGGATATTGTTGCAATTTTTCAGCCACCAGAGAAAATTCCCTTTTTCGCAATAGTATATAACTATAAAATAAAATTAGTTCAGATCAGATATAGCGGTCTATCCAAATCGAATGTTGATAGACTATAAAAATCTCATACACACATTATTTATTGCGATAAAAATGATTTGCTTAAAAAATTCAATTTTTTACCGTTCCTTCTCATTTTTTATCGGTTATCTCTTACTCAATTCTCTTAATTAACCATTTCATTCTTTGTTATATTTCGTTGTCACCGTAATTTTATTGTAGGGACAAAATTAATCATAATGAACACGTAAATAGCATGTTCATGGTTTTCTCTTTACGACTGCGCATGAGGGCAAAAGGGAAGTCCTTTACCTTGGGACGTCAATCGACAGCTGTGAACATCCTATTACGCACTTAGCTTTTTTGCTTCTACGTCACATGGGTGGATTTTGCATGTTTTTAAGGACCAAACCAATTGACTCAGTTTTAGATGCTCTATTATTAAATCGCAACTTTGACATACGATTTCAAATAAAATTCCAAACCATTCCTTATTAAATCCCATGTCGTATTAAATTAAAGTCTTGCCCAACGATCTGGAAACACATGTTTAGCAATTTAAGCAGATTAAAAAATAATTCCCAAGAACTTTATCTGGCAATTGTAAATTGGCGCTGATAAAACGTTTTAAGTGTCAACACAAAATTGAAGGGTTATTCCATACAATCCAGTGTGCCTCACTGCAATGCTTTCCGTTAGACTTAACTGATATGTATTTGCTCCACGATAATTACACCAAAGCGAATCGAACAATCCCTTTCGATTGCCTGCCCTTAGCAATCACCACTTTTGCCTAACATGAACGAGGCGATCGTAAATAAATTTGTGTTCTTCCGTTTGTAGCCTTCCTCGTCCTTCCCCATGAGATTTATTTTCATCGTTTTCTCCCTTCTCCTTCATTCCTGTTAATCTACTTCATCTCTCCCTTTTATCGGCGATATATTCCACTCCCGTGGCCCAACTTCTATCTGTCTGGAATACTCTCATATCCATTTCATCAGCACCCTAAACTTTCAGTTCTATATTGAAGATATGTTTTATTATTTTATTGCAGATTGATGTTATATCCCTATTTCACCATGTTCCTATTTAAAAAAAATGGTTATTCGATTTCCATATATTTTTATTGCATGTCTTCATTTATCCTCGTCGAGTATTCTTCGCGAATTTTTACCCATCCCGTTTCCGAAACACGTATCCCATTTTAAAAACTTAATGCCTGCCAAAAGAAATGCGTATCCAGTGTGTACACATTTCTCATCTTTCTCGACTCAAACAATTTATCTTCGTTGCTTATCCTGTTCCTGTGGAAATCAATTTGTATTTTACCTTTCAAAATTCAACCTCCTCATTTCGACTTTGGTATTCCATACATCCCATTTAATTGTAAAAAAATAACAGTAAATAAGTCAAGCCAAAGCCCAGGCTCCGCTATATTTTCCTTCCTTTCAATCTCCATAATGGGAGTGAAATCTGTAAAAATAAAAATGTATTGGAGTAGAAAATAATTTATCGGTGGTTAAAAAAACGAATTCTTCTCCTAAGCAGCGCGACTATAGGTAATTTATTCTCTCAAAAGATATTTTACTCACTAATATGATTAATGACTTGAATTAATAAAATTACCTTATAATATTTAAACCAAATAACGTTGCATTTGACTTTCATTCAACCTTTAATCTATGTAAATGTTTGGACAATCCGGAGTAGCCCGAAAGTCAAATATTCGGCCAAATTTGGCTTGCTGTTTCAAGGCGAATGGAAGAGTAAAAAATTTCGAAATGGCGGATGAGGTCGAGCATATGAAATATTTCATTAAAATCAGATGAAACACAGGAATCAATGGAAAACTCAAGGTATGTTACGAGTACCTTGACAATTATTTTACTACCTTGGAAAAATTTCATCACAAATTGGACCTTCCAGCGATACCCCTGTTCTAAATTAAAACTTCATGGAACCAAGGATCTTACCCTTACGCTTGCGTTTTCTTTTCAAAAATATTCAGATAATGAGTATAAAGGCAAAATCATTACGAATTTTCTATTTTAGAAATTTCACGGTGGATAATATATTGATATTATCACAATATTTTCCCAGTTTAGAGTAAATTTGAAATGCTATTTTGGATATTAATGCGACTACACGCGGATTTCCTTGTTCGTGGAAAACATCCAGCCTCATTGAAGGCAAGTTTTACAATTCTATGGCTTAGATTCCCATCACTTTTCGCTGATGATTTTAACATAATAACAGCGATCACTAATGAATTATATTATCCCTTCGTACATATTACATATTATGTTGAAAAAATGTTATCACTTTTATTTGGATTTTTAGGGTTTAAAGGGTTTAAAAAAACGCCATTGGGTAAACAATTGGAGACTGCTACGAGTGTGAATTACACACACCGCGCAGTAAGGTTTAGTATGATGAAGCTCCAGTCTCACCTATGAACCAAACTTTGAGAAGGTATATGCAATGTGGGTGTGTGCAAAGTTATAGTTATGTTAATAATTAAAAATTCCTAGTAACCATCAATTTTAAGTTTGCCGCGTTATTTCATTTAATATTTAGTTTTAAAAAATATCAATTAATCGAATGGAATATATGTGCTCACTTTGAAAATTAAATTATTTTCCTCACTGGAAACCTGTAATCGATTAAATTTGCATACTAGAGTCGGCTAAGATTTAGCAAAGGGACGGTTCTAATCACAAATACAAATCGTACAAAAATTAATATTACGTTTGAAACTTAAGCTTTGAAATCATTATTGATTTGAGAGGAATTGAAAATGAAGTTTTGACGAAAATGAAAGTCATATATGAAGTTTTTCAAAGGAATTTAATTTGAAATTTGGAAAATTATGACGTCTCCGGACGTTCTTCACTGGACCCAACTATCAAACAAATGAAATATTCTATCAGTGTTTCAATTAAAAAATGTTCGTTTCCTCTTCTATATAGTCTATCAATGAAATTAAATTAACTAAGGCGTTTTGAACACTGTTTCTTATACAAGTTGTACTCAATTAAAATTCGCGAACTTGGAAGTCTGAGAAAACAAAAAACTCGTCAGCATAAGCAGTTAGCAACATTAAAATTAGCAGCAACTCGACTTAAATCAACCTCAATTGCCTTCTTCTCATAAACTCAGGTATTGAAAGAGCATCATTATTCAGGAAATATATTCGGCTTTTCACTAACATGGGCTGGAATAATTTGGACTCAAATTATAATTATTCTCCACACACGTCCAGAACACGTTCATTACAAAGGTCTGTTAATTATACTCGTATTTTAAAAAATATATATAGGAGATGGTCCAATGGTAAATTTTGTCAATGGAGCGGTCTTTCTAAGCATGTTAACAACCTTTTAGATTTGTTCCAATAGTTAATCAACCAAATCATCCATAGAAGGCAAAGGACTGATTGGCTCAAACCTCTGGGTCACATGAATGTTTCAATGATATTTAATGTTATTTCTACAATAATGTACAACCATTAATGATTGTATTACTGTAAATGAGCTAATGACCTTCACCAAGACAGAGATAATTAATAACATCAGGTACTAAGCCTTTAAGAATAACCGGAAACCGGACCGAAACGAACCAGGTTAACCGGGAGTTCTGTAACTGTCGTAAACCATTCCCTTTTGTAACCTGATTCCAGTTAAAAATTAGCAGTTTCCAAAATTGTGAGATGATAATTTGTAGATACAGTCATTCAGAAAATGTAAACATCCCACCAATTTACATCTAAAATGAAAGCCGAGGTTGTTCTACTCCCCCAAAAGAGTCAACATCCCAATTATGTATGTTCGTACGTTCGTACGAACGATGTAAGTGAGATAAAATCTAAAGAAGAACTGTTTCGCTCTAAAACCCCATTCACGTTTACATGGTTACTCTGTCTAGATTTCATTTTGGCAGAGTAACCATGTAAACGTGATTAGGGTTTTAGAGCGAAAGAGTTTTTCCTGTCAATGAGTCATATAGTGCGGGTAATTACACCAGTTTCATTAAAACTAGCGATGACACGTAAAATACATAACGTTAATAACTAAAGCCAAAGTACACTATTTACCTACGAATTTCGAAAATGAGATTCCCTTATCCAAGAACCTTTTTATGAAGTTGGGGAAGAAGTAGTAATGACCACTACTTCTTCCCGAACATTTTCTGCAAATTAATATTGCATCTCGTGAAGGAGCTACAGAGCGTATGCTTTAATAAAACAATTTAGACACATAGGTATATGCGTAGGATATTTTTAAACCAATTCCAAAGTTTAACGAACATGAACATGTATGCATATACGGGTACGTTCCATCGGCCTGATATGTTGTTACAAGAACGTTTGGGTACGCATAAATTTGAGTGCACGACTCAATACTTTCCTCCCCAAAACATGGAATTAACAATTAAAAAGAACATTTAATGGAAAAATCTCAAATCTTGAAGAACGAATAAGCAACGAAAGTATTTTATAAGGAAACTTCACCAATAATGCGTCTGATTCAGCTATCTCTAGTATAGATCCTAGGAGGTTGTAGTTAATGGCAGAATGTAAATTACGCTCCATTAATACTTTCTGTCTAGGAATGAAGGCCACGCCATCCATTTTGTAGATTTTACCTAGAAGAGAAATCGCAGGCGAGGCAGAAGAAAAATCAAGAGTTTTATTCCGCCCGACATTGAATACTTAATTTAAGGATAATATATTTTTTTATCGGTGTCTCTGGTGTAAAGAGCCAGCCAAAACGCTATAGTACAGACAGAATAGATGGTGAAAACAAAAGAAATTGAACAACGGAGCCTTATAGCACTTCCCTTTAGAAGTTAGAGAACGAAAACTTCCGTGAACCTTTCAGAATCTCAGACACAAGGTGCAAAGGCAATTTGGGAATATACGAAAAATTGTAGGTACCTAGGGGAAGATTTTAAAAGAAAAAGTCAAAAGAAGGTTGATATGAATAAAAACATTACACATGACAACTTTTACATGTTTTAAGAGTTTATATGGTTTTACGCTTAATCAGTATGTAATCCTAAACAAGGAAAACAGGAACATTTCAATAATTTAAGCGAATAGTATATTAACTCGCCACACTCTTCTTCCTAACCTTGCTAATGCCCATTATTTCCTTATATGCTTCATGGAAAAGGCAAACAATCGCGTAAAATAATCTTTCCAAATAATTTTTCCGGCATGCGCTGTCGCCTTCCCCCCATAATCCACTTGAATTGTTACTAATCATTACCTTCCGACTGGATGGCACCAGCTATGTATCTTACAATAAAGCCAACATGTATTCGATTTTCTGCTATTATTTTTTTGTATAAATGTAATCGGATGAATAACTGTAACTGAACACCACGACTCTACTTTCGAAATGTCCTTTCACCTTTATACCTGGCTTAGAGGTAGCCATGTTGAAATATCAAAGCTGAAAACTGACTCTGACTCCCACATAATTTTATTTGAAAGTGCTGCCTCTATCAAATCGCAATTTTGGCTTTGAATAGCATTGAGGGAACGAATATTCTGTCGTGATTTAAGGAAGTGAGTTGATTTAGATGTGTTTTGCATCTTCATTTGTGTGTGTATGTATGTCTATTGTGTGTGTGTGCAAATATATATATATATATATATATATATATATATATATATATATATATATATATATATATATATATATATCCATGAAATTGACGCTCTCCGGCGACGCACAAACACACAAACACTCGGATAATAAATATTCCACACACAGAAACATAAATGAAGGACACTTACAGTAGATATTGACGTTTCGACGGCACCGCCGTCGTCATCAGAATGCCGTTGTCGGGGAAGAGCGGAGAGTCTTTTAAACCCCCCGGGCTGAACCAAGCCCACTGATTTCATCCAATGCTGCCTACATTTCCCCTCCCCCACCTTGTCCCCTTCCTATTGGTCCCTTACCTCTCCTCCCCTCACCCTTCTCCTGCACATATCGTCTCCGCTCTTCCCCGACAACGGCATTCTGATGACAACGGCGGTGCCGTCGAAACGTCAATATCTTCTGTAAGTGTCCTTTATTTATGTTTCTGTGTGTGGAATATTTGTTATCCAAGTGTTTGTGTGTTTATGTATATATATATATATATATATATATATATATATATATATATATATATATATATATATATATATATATATATATATATATATATATACATACACACACACGCAAAGATACACAGTCATACATCTGTCCACCTTCACCAACAATCACGTGTTCGCCATTTGGTTATCATGTTTGAACGTATGTATATAATAATACTGTAAACATGTATATATTATATAATTTAAGATTAAATACTACCAAAGTAATCAGCCCATAGGTTGTTTTCATTATTGGAGGGGTAACCCCGAACTAAGTCATATGGTATAAAAAATATATACATATACAGGGCAGGGGGGCCAGTCCCCTTCCTCGTGCCGCCTGTGGTTGTTCACAGAGTTCCGGTAACCAGGGACGCTGAGTTTGAATGCATAGCTTGGATTTTTGATGGAGTCGTCCAAAGTCATCGAAATAAAACAATAAATCTAACAACATAGACGTAACTGACCTTATGAAAAAACCTTGATTTTTTTGCCTCTAAAAAGGATGGATCATAAATCATGAAAGTAATGATTTGTTAGACTGAAACCGACGTCACCTGCGACATATCACCTCACAAAATGTAATAATACAATGTCCACCCACAAGAATTGACGTAGTTGTGTCGTCGGCGTAAGCGTGAGACGTTACGCGGTTTAATCAACTTTTATGCGAGCGTACAGCGGCGTTGGTGGGGAAAAAAGTATACCAGGAAAATAGAGAAGAGAGAGCAATTTGAGTTAGAGAGAGAGACAGAAATGGTGAGGGGAAGGTTGGGCCATCATGGGCGTGGAGGCAGTTGGGATATTCACTTCGGCTACGTGCGACCTGCTCTTTTCGATGCTGCTTTCCTAAAACCGTCTGTTCCGCGCACCGCCCACACCAACACAGCAGCGCCATTGCCCGCCCCACTCCCACAACCTACCCTACCTCCTCTTCCTCCTATCCCCTCACCCGCACCGTCTCTCCCCGTAGAGCTGATCCACGTCGCCCCATGACTGCCACTCTCCCAAATCCCCATCGGCAATAACGGACGTGCATCCTCGAGAGGAAAGGCGCACACATTCACACGCTCGCGAGCGAGGACAATACCCCGACGCTGCACGGGCGGTCCGTCGTTTTTATCGCCATTTTGAGATATAAATTGCGGCCACCTCTCTCTCTCACCCTTCTTTCCATCTCCCCCTCAGAACCCCTTCCCCACTACACGAACAGTTTTATTGCCGTCGATCAGCTATATCCGGCGGGAAAAAATAAATATAATCATTCATAATAAAAGAACAAACAAACACATGAACGCGCACGAATTCACAAACCGAGGGCGAGGAGTAACACGCAGAAATAATAAAGAAAAATACATACACGTGCCTATTTACACCCGTGACTATCACTTTTTTCCCCGCGGTCTTTGTATTCAAAAAGCGCATCCGCAGATTTTTGCAAACAATTTTTCAGGCCGGTTTGAGTGGTCTTCTTCTCCCCACCCCAACCCCTCGGCCTCTCCCCACTCGGCCCCTCGTCGCGGCCTCCTCACTTACCACCGTCGCACGTTCGGAGATCCGCGGACCCTCGCATAAACTAAGCCCCACGCCGGGAACAAAAATATAGAAGCAGATTTTTCTTCGGCGCGGAGTGTCCATCGCGCTGTCCCCTTTGTTTCCCCCTCCTTGTATTTCTCTGCACTTTTTCTCACCAGACCATCTGCGTTACCTTTTATGCTTGGCATTTTTCGATATATCTCATTATTTTTTACCTTTTCCCCTACAGCCTGGATAAAATAATATATACACTGAAAATTAATAAACTAAACAGTATCCAGTTTAATTTAAACGTAGAAGTATCCAAGGAGGGAAACCCAACTAGGCTCTGATGAAAACATATACCTTAAGTTAATTATTGACATTATTTGGTGATTACAACTTCACCATTAGCATCATGATGAATCCAGAGAACTTCACCATACCTGAACGTTATCATTTGTGTATTTCCTGCATTTGTACAAAACATGTTCAAATCGGCTCTATTCTACATCTACATCTACTTAATACCCCGCAAGCCGCCGTAAGGGCGTGTGGCGGGGGGTGTTAGGGCACCACCCATAATTAAGAAAAAAAACCGCAGGCAAAAGTCACAAATTTATAAAATCCACAAAAAACATGGTATACATTCATGCAAAAGCCATACACATAAAAACAACAAATTCAAAACAAGTCAAAAATTTCAAAAACAAACAACAAACACATTCACATAAAAACAACAAACTATGAGCTAACATAAACATGCACCTATAGATAAACCTAATGACTTTGCAATGTTTCATTTTGTTCCGACTTGTAAATTAAATGTTTTTAATATTTCTAAAGTGACTTCGGTTTCTTACTATTACGATTTCTGACTGTCCTGGAAAATAATGAGTATTTGAATCTGTATCGGAATCTAACTCCCTTATTTTATCTTTGTGTTCTGATCTACCTAAGTAGTGTTGGGACCATTATAACTCCTTTAATGTCATTGCTAAACTCATTGGTTCCGCATCTTTCTAAAAGTCGTAAGTCTCGCTTTTTCTCTTCGTATTTCAAGTGGTTCCGAGCATAAATCCCCTAAGAGGCCTGCCACACTCGTGTTCTTATTATAACAATTTTTAACGAATCTGGCGGATTTCTCTGGACTTTATGCTATATTTTCTCCCATGGATCAAAATACTCGAGGCATATTCTAAATGAGGTCTAACTGGAGCAAAACAACACCTTTCTTTAACTTTCTCATTACATGACTCTATTAAGAAAATATACCAACTAATTTCGTCTCGAAGCTATAAATTCCAATCTTCCACTCATTTTCCAAATACAACTTATCTCAACTCATAATCAAGTCAACAATGATTCTTTTTCAAACCAACATTATGTGAACGTAGCCTCAAGCATTCACTTTCGGGATTTTTTTCCACCTCCTATATTTTCCATCTTTTCATTCAAGTTTTAAAAAAATTACCATATTTGACCACAAAATGCGATGGAAAAAAGAATTTTATCCAAAGGACGCTACTTTTCCTCACATCCTCGTATCCGTGTTTTCTTCTTTTTCATTCCTCCCGGTACCCAAACATGTTTCAAGCACCTCTTTCTTCTCAATACCTTTCCCCAACGTTCCCGCAACCGACTCGTCTCAAATCATGCCCACTCATATTTCACGCCAGGTACATGATTCACCATCCCTAATGTACACATTTTTGCTAATGCTTGGAAGATTTCTCATCGAAGAGGAAGACTGAGATAGAAAATTTTCATAAAAATGCTATTTGAAGCACTTATTTTTAAAGTTTTTCTACTTAAAGTCTTGTGGACATTCCGAACTATATTGAATGTTTAAACTCAGTTCGGTTGGAGAAATTATTGATATTTCAATACTTCTGTCTCATAAATGTTCAAAAAAGACAATAATCTACCTTCTAAATGTTCATTGCAATACATTAAACTTATTCATTTTCCAGGAAAAATGTAATGAAAATGGAGTCATCAAAATTAGAAGACAACGTAAAATAAATCAGAGAGCTTACTGACCTATTGTAGAATCGATTGAAAAAAATGTTTTCCCTCATGCAGGAAAGTTCCGGTCAGCGATAAGTGCTCGACGACAATGAGCATAAAACGTAGTACTCTACACAGTTTCATCACATTATAAAAACTTATCATATCAAAACAGTCCGTTGAGAGACAATTCTCCATGCGATACTATTTAAAATTAAAATCATTAACGTTAACATGGTAAAAGATGGTCACTACTAATACTTCTACCAAGAATTCGACCAGCAGAAAATGCTGACTTCGGAGAGCTTCCATCAAAGGCAGACAGAGAGCAACGCCCGATTCTTAAATAAACAAGACCGAAAACTCTAGTATTTTTTCGACGAGATACGTTTAATTTTCCCATTCTCTTTATTCCCACGCTTAAAAAACTCCACCTCTACTCCATCCCTTGCTTTGGAGCTTCTCCTCTCACTGTTTCCCATTTCCTGAAATTAAAAAAATAATAAATCCCCTTTTCACAAATTTCATCTTTCCACTTCCCCTAGCATCTCTACCTCCTCCCTGCCTCACTGCAGCATCCCTTAATCAAACACCGCCTACCTACCACCTTTCTCCCAACTCTCTTTCCCTCGTTACTGACTTCATTCCAGCTTCATTCCCCCTGTCGCTCTTACCACCCCTGCCCCTCTCTCCAGAATACCTACCGTTCTTCCGACTGAACCCATACCCTTCCATTAAAAGAAAAAAAATAGTTCCCACTCCAAAAACTGCCCCAACAACTTTCCATCTGCCAAAAAATGCCTCTTTTCTCTCCCTCTCTCACTCCCTTTTTCTACCTTCCAACCAATCCACCGTCCGTTACACTCGCGCTCCTGGTCCTTAAAAGCCGTGATCCCCGCTACACGAGCTATTTTTTTTCTTTTTTTCCCAAGGCGAATTCGCTTCAGCTTCCACTCCTTCCTCCCCTTCTCAGCCGCTCACTTTTCCCAAACCTCTATCGTCACCGAAACCTGAAATCAGATATTTAGGCAGTCGCTGCGGCCGAAGTTTCAATGTATACTTGCTTAGTTTACGAGATCAACCCAACCAAGCCGATTTTTCTCTTTTCTCTCCCTTTGTTATGTTGTGTTCTGTTTCCAATTTATACTCCAGCCACAGAATAAAACTTTTCCCCTGAATTCGCGAGTGTTCGGCCCGTCGCGGTTGAACCAGTCGTTACCATACCCACCTGCAGGCTCGAAACACCTTGATTGAGTAGCAGCTCTCAGATATTAAAGCTGCTATTTAGTGGGATTGGATAGTTTCAGCAAACAGCCAAATGTTTAACCAATGAGTATATTAATCGTGACGACTTAACTGAAAATCGAAGGAAAGGGGGAAATTATTACTTTCAATTGTGCAATATATAAATTCTGTTCTCCTAATTATTAAAACCCTTTGGGAATTCAGACTATATTCCATTCAATTCGAGTTGATTAACATGAAACCACTACTTCTGTCAAGGGCGACCGGAACCAAATCGATATTAATGACGATTCCTTTCATAATGGAAAAAATAATCATGCTTTCAAGATTTTTCTCCTCTGTTTGTCACCTCTTGCCTTTTTGACTCATTAAAAAAGGACAACATCCAAAAATAACCGAATGAATGGTGTCAAAATATTGAAATGCCAATTATCATTGTCTGAGATCAATGTTATGAATATAAAGTTTGGACATTCCATATTTTTTCATATCATCACCGTGAACCTAAATCGCCTTAAGCTCTTAAGCTAACCACGTAAGCCTCTGTCTGAATGAGAAAACTGACAGCACGAAGAGACCCAAGGTCATGAATTGTAAAAGTGGCATGACTGAAAAGCGGAGTAGGAAGAAAAAAAGTTGAGGAAAGCCACACATCCTACCCTGACAATGGCTTCGTTTGGAAAGGAAATGGAGCACTATATTTAGTGGGACTCCAGAGTTGTTTCTGCTTTTCGAATGTTTATTTGCTAAGTGCAGCACAACAGCTTTCCCTGCAATTGAGTAATATACGCCACCACATGAAGCAAAGGACCATAATTCTAGCTGTATCGAGTGGTGAGAACATTTAGAACCTCCATAAAGCTGTAGGTCTGTAATCCACTTGCTTCCAATCACAGCGAATGGTGAGCCATTTTAAATAGCCACTTTGGGATTACCCGTGAAGAATAATACCTCTAATGTTATCCTACCGTTTCATTGTCGTAAATTTGACGTAGCATATTAATCAAATATAAATCCAATTAAAGCTTACTTTGAAGATATGAATTTTTGGAGACCGAGGGTTCATATTCCTAAAAACTTTCGGAGATTTCAAAATATATTCCTCCAAGCAAATTCAATTAAAATCAAGCTGCGCTTTACAAATCTTTTAACAGGATATGTTTTTTAACGTCTTCAGATAACACAGGCCTACAAAAAAAATTTTTTTGTGCCGGGAATCTTTGTGCTGATTTTAACTATATTTGTAGAGCTGAATCCAAATATGAAATCCGTTTTCATTTAACATTTCTACTTTTTTAGATATGGCACATCTTACGATTAGTTGTTTTAATATTTGATATATTCCGGAAAATAATTTTCAAAGTTAAATAAATCTATAAGTATGCATGGGAATATATGGTAAAAGAAAATAGGAAAAATATTACAGACTTTGTGAAACGTGCATACTTGGGATATTTTGGTGTTAAGCTTGGTGACCAAGATAAAACATGGGCACCGCATTTTGTGTGTAAAACATGTACTGAACATCTGCGGCAATGGACAACAGGACAAAGGAAAAGTCTAAAATTTGGTGTGCCAATGGTGTGGAGAGAACCTGTGAACCATATTGACGACTGTTATTTTTGCATAGTAAATGTTTCGGGAATTAATCGAAAAAATCGTCACAAGTGGACATATCCAGATTTGCCTTCAGCTAGACGCCCGGTACCCCATTCAGAAGAAATACCGATCCCAATATTTCAGACGTTACCAGATATATCTAAGGAAGAATTTGAGTTATTTGAAAGCATTTCTCATTCTATTGACGATAGTGGCAGTGACTACGAGGGGGTATCAACAATTCCTCAACTATTTAATCAAGATGAACTAAGCGATCTTGCTAGAGAACTGAACTTATCGAAGGAAGCTTCCGAACTACTAGCATCAAGACTGCATGAAAAGAATTTACTGCAACCCGGTACAAAAATAAGTTTTTGTCGCACAAGGGAAAAGGATATGCTACCCTTCTTTACTCAAGAAGACAATCATACATTTTGTTTAGACGTTAAGGGTCTTTTGGAAAAAATGGGACTACTATCACAATATGATGCTAGTGATTGGCGTTTGTTTATTGATAGCTCCAAGCGTAGTTTAAAATGTGTACTTCTTCACAATGGTAACAGGTTTGGCGCAATACCAATCGCTCATTCAACTAAAATGAAAGAAGAATACGATACAATAGCATTGGTCTTACAGAAGATAAAATACCAGGAACATCGCTGGGGGATTTGTGTAGATTTAAAAATGGTGACCTTTCTTCTTGGGCAGCAAAGTGGGTGCACAAAATATCCTTGTTTCTTGTGCCTCTGGGATAGCAGGGACAGACAAAACCACTGGATTAAGAAGGAGTGGCCTAAGAGAGAAAACTTGGTTGTTGGGAAAGAAAACATCATTGCTGAATCTTTAGTTGAAAGAGAGAAAATCATCTTACCGCCTCTACATATTAAACTAGGCCTAATGAAGCAATTTGTAAAGGCTCTTGACAAGGATGGACCATGCTTCGGCTACTTAAGACTAAAGATGCCCCATATAAGTATTGAAAAACTTAAAGCTGGTATTTTTGAGGGGCCACAAATCAGACAACTTACAAAGGATCCTGCTTTTGTCGAGTCAATGAATGAGATTGAAAAAATTAGTTGGATGTCATTTGTCGAGGTCATAAAAAATTTTCAAGGAAATCACAAAAGTGAAAATTATATTGAGCTGGTAAACATTATGCTCAGTAACTTCAAATCACTTGGATGTAATATGACCACAAAAGTTCACTACCTACACAGCCACTTAGACATTTTTCTTGGAAATTTAGGAGACACAAGTGAAGAACAAGGTGAAAGATTTCACCAGGATATAAAAACAATGGAAGCTCGCTACCAAGGAAGATGGGATAACCATATGAGGGCAGATTACTGCTGGTGCTTAAAACGAGACTGTTTGAACAAAGTGCACTCAAGAAAATCGCGCAAAAAAAGCTTCCGATGTGTTAAGTGATGTTTTTATGTATTTTTTTCTTTTCAATTTGTTTTATTACAGCAAAAAATTTTAGTATTTGTGTTCAATTGTATTGTAAAATTCTGTTGTGTTTGTGGGTGATTTAACAGCCCTAGAAATAAATCAAGTCTTTATATTTAGTGGGTTTTATTATTAATATAATATTCCCATATCATCATGTAGAAGATTTTTTTACGTAAGTAACAACATATCTATATCCAGAAAACTATAGCTGATAGGAAAAAACTAGTGTCATAATTGGATTCAGCACCCCAATTGTTCTTTAAATCAGCATTAAAAGCTCCGGCACCAAAACCACTGTTGGCCTGTGTAATCAAATGTTTTTGCATATTTTTCAGCTATAGACTACTATTTTTTGTGGATGTGGATACTGCCCGGCGGGTACCAACCAGCCAACTCTTAGAGCGAGATTGCTTCTTGCACTAACTTCAATAGGCTCTCCTCACTCCCCCTTACCGAAAACTGAACAAATTTCACCAGCTTTTGAACAAATATCTCTCATTTCAATCAAAAACGTTAGTTCACACACGGGTTCGGCTACGAGCATCGTTCTCGTCATAAATCCCACCTGTCTATCTCTTGGGCATCGATTTCGGAACCTTGGGCTTTCTCGCAATTATGAATCGTTAACTTGCATCCGGGACAGGAACAACGCTTTCACCTCTCGGGTTTGCACAAAAATTGATTTTGCTTCGCACCGTTTCATTATGCAACGAAATTTTCTGATGGGACTCCGTTTGGCTCCCGTTATTTTTTTGTGTCTCTCACTCTGGCCAGCAAAACTCCGACCCACCCTTTCTTTCCCCCTCCTTTTGCAGCCCATTATCCCCAACCGTTTATCCCTTATCTGATCCATCCCTCGCGCTCTTCAAATTTCACCCATTCCGAAATTCCTCCCTCGACGGAACCGCACGCCGGTCACCCTCGGCTCCCCGACATTATCCTTCCCATATCGCCTCCACTCCCTATTCGACCCATCCTCTCCTCCCACACCCCTCTGTCGACTCTGCCACTATTTTTTCCTCCCCTGGAGCTTTCCCTTTTTCACCCGCAGAATCCTCACGTCTCTCTCTCTCTCCCCTTCCTCTCCTCTACGGCCTCCATTTTCGCCTTCCCTTTTCACCTGCCGCACCTTTCTCTCCAGTCACCGCCGACCCCATTTGCATAGATAGACACCCCTGCGATGTTGCTATGTCCTCGTCCAGATAAAATCACCGACCCGCTGTCGATGTTTGAACGATCAAGGGAAGCGACGACTAGTCAAAATTTGATCCCTGATGGTTGCCGATTTTCGACGGTGCGACAGAGGTCGATGCTTGCATTTGTAATCGAGGAACGACACGTTTTTATACATATCCATCTTCGGTAAAGTTTTTTACATCCATAAAACAGGGTCTACAAATTCCAAGCGTGTATCGCATGCTATATTCCACATCTGGCAAAAAACTTTCGGATACGTAAAAAGAGACGTACGCTCCCTGCTACCCATGCGTAGGGTTTCTCCAAACTCACTCCCTTTGTGAAGAAACTTTTGGCTGGGGATAGCCTTCTCACTGCAGATTCCAAAATGAGAGGTTGCTCCCTAGCGCTGAAAGTATTTCTGTCACTGCGTCCGACAGTTTTTTTAATTCAAGAGTAGTGAATTGTACTTCTAAATAATGGCATTTCAAGGCTACCCTGGGGGGCAGAGGACTCAAATAATGTGATTATTTCAGACGCCCCAAGTCGAAGCGAATCACTTATAATTTCATGATTCGATCGTGCCTACACGGGGCTCCATTAATGCTTACAAGATATCAATGGAAACTTGAAACCAGCATATCGCAATATTTCCAATACTTCGTCTGACGTGAGTGAAACTGCAACCAAAATTTATGCATCACTGCCCCTTTGGGTTCAATCAGAGAAGATATTTTCATCAATCATCGCAAAGGATAAACATCAATACCCTCCCGCAGTGCGGCCAGGGTTGTCGTTCCAAATACAATATATCTTCCATCGGAGGGAACGTTACTCCATAGGCGCCCGGACGTTCTCAGTGAATATTGATGCCGCATTTTGCCGCTCTCCTACTCACTTTCTTAATACCTCCTAGCTATCAACCCACCCTTGTAGTGCATTTAGCAAATAGCACCAAAGACTGTGCTATTATTTCTGCTGTGCAGTTGAGTTAGGTAAAATTAAGTGACGGAAACCTTTTCAAAGGATTACATAACTGATGTTTGCGGGACTGAAGAAACTCGAAAGACAAGAATGTGACCAGTTCAATGAGTTTAATGATAAAAGAATCCAGAGATCTTCGAACCATAAAAATATAAACTATTATCTCTCAAAAGACTTATTTACGTGGCCGTCAACATTTCTTTATTTCAATTATTTACTTTTAAATAGCCATATTCGTTAGGAAAATAGTTTCCCTTGATGGTTTTTCCTAATAAAATTTCTACGTTTGCAAAAACGTTTTTGAATAAAGATTACACCTGTCGACGGACAGTTTTCATAAGGATTGTTTGCATAATATGTAAATAATAATTTTAAATATGTGTATTCATGATAAACATTCACCTCTCGGACTGAGCTCTTAACTTACTCTATTCTATAATACTATTAATTTTTCCGTCGAATTACCATGAATGTTTTAATAGAGAGATCCACTAGTACATAACATTCAACTCATCTAAAGTCATATTTTCTTTTTCCTGTACCTGCTGAATTTCAAACCTACAGGTATTGTTGAGCTGGCATAAACACTGCTTGGCAAACGGAAATACTAAGTTTGTACCGGAATCGGATTTTTTGAGTGCTCCACTTCATTAATCATGAATTTACCATGGGTTCAACATTTGTTTCCTTCCCTTCTCTACGAAGCATTTCCCTAATTCCGAATTAAAGAACAAAAGGAAACGTATGACTTGTCAGATTTCACGAAGCTGTAAATTAATCGGCACATTCACGTCAAATCGTCTCTGTTCCCAAAATTATTACTACATTTATTATCATATTTCAACAAAAATTTCAGTCATGTTAACTAGCTGTAAGTTTAAAAATTTTAGCTTAATACATTCAGTCATACGATGATAACGAAACACGTCGGGCCATAATACTTTTCCTAGCAATGGTTACAAATCCATTTTTTTAAATCCTTTTCACTTATTGCGACGGCCAAACCATCAATTTTTAATAAATGTTAAAATAAATTCCTAAAAAAACATGGCTCAAATAATTTATACCTAACATTCAAGGCCACAAACGAAAAATAGCGTACTTGATACTGATTGTCCAAGTAGCCAAAAATTCATTGGCATACATGAAATGCGATACATACATGGCTTACGAATAATCAGCAATAAAAATGAGAATAATTAAACAGAATATGGTATGTATGTGAACCTCCAATCTTAATATCATTAGACTAGCAAAGCTATAATTGATAAAAAAAATCAAACGAGACATTATGTAGATTTTGCCGTTCTTCTGGTCCATCATTAAATTTAAAACAGGAGTAAATAACTAAATATGCCGCAAAACGAACCGCTGCCAGACGAACAGAAAATTTTATGAAAATTAGATAAAATAGGAAGTGTTTATAACAAACTATCGCAAAAATTTTCCACCCATAACCCTCTCGAGTGGCTTGTAAAATATATGTAAATACATTAGTAAATTGGATACCTATACAAGGAAGCCTGTATTGGTGCCCAATTTAAAATATGTCACAGAAACCAAAATATAATGCTCCTGAAAACAGTATTGCGTAGAAGTTTCTACAACAACGAGCAATTTGAAGAAATAATATTCTCAGCAATCAACACATGATGACATGGATAAGATTAAGAATACAAGATCTGATAACAATTGTAACAAGTAATAATCATCTTTCCTCGCCAATAATCGGTCATTTCGGCTTCAAAGAGACCCGATGCTTATCAGAGACACTTAGCAGGTGTTTAAAAAGTGTCAAATAAGAGAGAATATTACAGTAATTAAAATCGACAGGAGTGGAAAAGTATGCAAAATATGATAGTTATTCCTTTCCCGCTACCGTGCAATAGTGGGTAAAGGAGTTCGATATGATCCCCTTCGACCGCATCCACCTCGTCCTTGATAGAGTTTCAGCTCCCGGCTTTAAACGAACGTGGATAGAAAGGTTATGGAGAAACGTGCCAAATATCAAGACATGTCGTTCAAGCCGAGTCAAATGCACCCCAGGGTAAACTAAAACAAAAAAATATTCATCTGAGGAGGTTCTGTTGGATCTAAGAGGTCACCCGTTTCCAAAATCAAGGGCACAACTACCCAGAATGGGAAGGAGGATGCTACCTTGGCACACAGGCAAGAGGCTGTGCTTCCCAAGTCCCTACGTGCGTGTTTTTCATACGCAGAGCAACATTCCATCGGACGGTCTACACAGTTACCGCAATCCAAATATAACCCCTCCCTCATTTCGAGTCTCTGAACGATTTAATGGAAATGAAGCCCGGAGCACTTTTCAGGGTCTCGCAGGAGGAATAATGCACACCAAACATCACGAAAACAACACTTCCTAGGAGTAAACTTACTCTTTAGGAATGAGAAATAGGAATGTGAAGGTACAATATTATCTTCACCAGCATGCGTCTCATTTAAAGTGCTCCATGGTTTTATTTAGCAGTCAAGTTGTGAGCGGCATGGATTTTGACGCCCGCATACGATACGCAAAATCAGTATCAATTTTCAGTGCGCAATTTTTTCAAAAAAACGTTGAGCTCGGACCATCGCACGACCCTACCATTGCGCGCTTGCCTCCTCTTGTTAACCCTTCTGACTCACCAATCTCCTCCTCGGCACTGCGTAGCATTCTCCTCTCTCTCTCCACTCATTTCATTTTTCCCTCTCTCCCCTCGCCCCACTCACGTTCCCCTTCATCCACAACCCATCCCCTATTTCATGTTCTCCCCTCATCCCATCTCATTCCCCTCCGTCGAAAAATCCCGCGTCTCGAACCGTTCGACCGTACGCGGGAATCCAAAACGCTGCGGAATAATTCAGAAATGTAATCCCCTCTGCCTCCCATCCCTCCAAACCTCACTCCCATCCTCCTGAAAAAGCCTCACCCCAACGTGTTACTCCTCTCTGACCTTATCCTCCCTTCCACCCAGTCCTACCTACAGATCCTAGGTTTGAGTTAACATTTCCTTTATTCCTATTCCTTCTATCCACGAGGTTCCCTGAGACTCTGCATCGCAAAATAGACTAGGAAACTTTCCCTTCAACCCAGAGCGTTTCTCGGAAAACCCCAAATTCTTCACGCGTATTCTCCATTACAGTAATCAATCCGAAGGTTGTTTACTAGTAATGGTGCTGATGAAAAACTATTATCAATGCCTAATTCTAAAGCCTTATGGGTTTGAATCCAGCAGTGGCCCATCTCTGTACATACTTAAACAACTGGGGGAATAATAAAAAAATACCCTCAACGTATATGTATTTGGGCATCAGTAATTGCTCCTTTGGTGAAAAATAATGGAAAACGGGGGGTGTTGTTCTTCAGTAATTTTTTACCAACTACTTTGGCGTCTCCAATCAATGCGTCATTACTGTTTGATTCCCCTTCGACGAAATGGAATAACAGTAAATACGTAATGGGCGGTTCTAGGGTATACCATTCTCACATCAGATAAATCGTGACATCGCAGCACAACACATCAATGTCAGATACGGGATTCAAGCTCACTAACAGCGAGCGCGTTGCTCACTTAGGTAGCCGTGTCCGGGAATAGAGCGGAATACCGCGAGTGGATATCAACTGTGTTACGTAAAGGGTGATGAAACTGTATATAGCCAAGTAGTACTACTTGAAACGGCGGACAGAATATAATTCAAGTGAGACTCATTGTAATAAAATCTAGATGAGGTTAAAATTTCAACAAACTTTCAATCCTTTTTTCGTGAGCCATACATATAGGTATAATTTTGTGAATGGCTTACCTATACCGTAGCATATGCGTATGCTGCTCGGTTCTGCCCTTGTTAGAGAAGTCAGTCTTCTAAAATTTCTCCCAGACTTTTACTATGATTATTTTTCATTAAGCATTCCATATAATAATGTTATTTCGAAGATATTACTTACCTTTGAGATATGTTATTTCCGTAACCCCCAACTTAGTAGTCACTTCATGTAAGTGCTTCATCTAGTTTTCTGGATCTGTATCTGGGACTTATAAGATGGTCCTGCTCGAATCCACCACCTCCGGGTTAGTAGGTTGGTGGCATTACCCAACGGATTAACCCAGCCCTAAAACTAAGGAAGAAAACAAAAATGATTAACAGCAAAACATGACTAATAAAAATTATTAACCAGAATTTTGGTTAATAATATTCCATTTCAATATTTTAACAGTTGATAAAAAATAAAAGTAAATATTCAGGAATATTCAATTTTGTCCGCTAAAGCTTTCGGCAAAAAGGCATCTTACGAAATTCAAGGAATCTGCTGAAGTTTCGAGCTGCGGGATCCAGGGAGAGAGAAAAACCTGGAAAACCTATCCCTCGTTAAAATATTCCTCCGTATATCACCTCTTCTCCATTCCCTTCATCCCCGCTCCGCTTCAACCTCAAGAGCTCCCACTACCGCTTCAACAACAGCGGCCCGCTCATCCCTCTTCCCCCCCCCTCGCCACTCACCCAGCCCCAACCCTCCTCCCTCCTCGAACGCTCCCTCCTGCGCGGCTGCATTACTTATCGCTCGGTTTTTGTCGATATTCCCCTCAAATGAATGAGGAACGATCGCGGGAGCGGGGCGGGGGAATAAAGCGCTGGGCAACATCAATCAACACCGTCAAATGACATGACTTTAACGGTGAAACCTATTTCGCTGGCAATTTTGCTTTTCATACGACTTCTCCGAAAGTGATGAGGCGGTTGGAGAAGGGCGGATCGAGTGCGGTAGGAGTTGAGAGAGAGGACTTGAGGGAGGGGGCAACTCCGGCAAGAGAAGCGGACAAGTTGAGGATAATTTCAATCGACTGTTTAAATGGTGTTTCAGCCGAAACGGACAGTATCGCCATTTCCACCGACCCCATTGCATTCTCCTTAAACCACCGCTACAGTGACAAACGAGACGTCACCTACGAAGAGTGCCTTCGGGCCGGTTCTTCTGAAAAATCACAGGGTCCACGACAATGTGGCGTGTATGTGAGTTTGGGATGTCCGGCCGTATGGATGAGGGATTCACTGTGCCAGGGTGAGAATGCGATAGCGTCGTTCCGGACAGGCGAGGGGGGTGGCAAGGCATAAAGCAAAACGCCTGCGATGAAGACGGGAGCGGTATGATTACTGTGACAGGAAAAATGGAAAGATGAAACGATACTCATTTCATCCAAAGCACAAAGCTCGGGGACGACCCTTTCCAACAATGACGCGCATCCAACAATGTCGCGTCTATCTTACTCTTCTCCTTACGCATGAAAAATACTACAATCACGAGCTCTCCACACAAAAGAAGCATTTTTTAATTTAATTTAAGATACACGTGTTTGCACTAGAAAAATTAAAGCAGCCAAATCAGATACGGCGTAAACACGAGGTTTGTTCAACTTCTAAAAATACTCTAATTTTTTTCTAGAGACTATAAGTAGATTGATAGATGCATCTGAGCATTAAATATGCTATCATTATTTGTAAATACAAAACAAAAATGAATGCATCGTACAGTGCACAGGGGTCGCACAGCTGCTGCTATAGTGAGAGGCGTTTTCAATACTTAAAAATTGCATTGTTAAGTGGACAAGAAGAGCATGCCATCCGTTTTCTTCTGTTGCGTGGGTTATCACCCACTAAAATTCGTAGTTAATTCAGTGAGAAGCATTACATGAAGGTATAATGGACGTGAACAATGTGCTTCCATAGGTGCAACGTTCAAAGATTCCAAACGTTATGTGATAACTAACCCAAGAAGACTAGGCCATGGACCAGCCGGTCTTTCCAGTGGGCATTAGGGATCCCTAGATAAAGGAAAATTAAATCATCGCGTCGACGAATAAAAAATGCGTACACCTACACAGAGATTATGTGGAAAAGTAACAAAAGTTTTAACTATCTCGTTAAGGTAGTTTACCAAAAACAATTAAGTGACCACATGAACATAACTCATGGGTCAAACTGACAGTTGAAGGCCCTAAACCACCGCACTATCTTCCTTTTTAACGGATATCAATAAAAGTAGAATGCCCTGAGATTGCCTAAGATGACTAGCAAGTGACGCAAGCACCATTGTAAATAGGCCAAGTAAAAGGATTTGAGGGAGGAGTAAAAGGATTAGTATAAGGAATCTCCAAATTCTTATCACACATTTCTTGGAGAATAAGAAGAACTTAAAATGGTATTTTTCACTCGTGGCTTCGTCTACCAATTAATCGAATTACGTATAATTAATTTGAATTCAGCAGTGAACCTGCCGCTCCGATTATTTTCTATAATGGAAATCTACCATTAAATCCCATTCCCTCTTATGCTAAGTCCAGGTTACAAGCATTTTCTTTTTGAAAAACGACTTTCAAGGGATATAGGTGATCTATATAAACCCTCTCCATTTCAGAAGGGGCTTCTGATTATTAAATATACAAAGAACACGTCTAGAAAGAGCAAGATAGCAGCGTCTCTAAACTTTTTCTTCTTTCCTGGCATTGACATCACAAACGAAACAAAATTTGTTCTTTAATTTACCGTCAAATTTAATTTTTGGGGATAGCGATAAAACATTCAGTATCAGTTATCTCATTATAATGACTACCATTTTGAATTTTCTCTAGCTAGTTTAAACAAACCCTTTCATATCTCCTAGAACCTCTCCGAAATAGGCTATAAGCAAGTGCGCGGATAATACGAGCTATAAGCACAGAATTGACCTCAAGAATAATAATTTTTACAGATTCCTACTGCACTGTAGATGGCACAAAACCATATCATAGAAAATTTGTGTCAAACTACGTAAAACTGTTTTTAATTCATTTTGTCATTTATACTCCCGCAAACCTCCTGGACCAATTGATGTATGTTGATGAATGCCTAACATTTATATAACTACCTCTTTTAGAAATAAAATTTTCCTCTCAACGTCAATAAATTTTATTAAATTAATTAATGCAAGGCACCATCAAGAAGTTATCACTGTTACCAAGGATATGAATATTTTATTTGTAAATATCGGGTTGAAAACAAGCATTCATATCACACGCATCATATTCCATTGAATCTAATTGAGTTGGTTTGCATGACACGATTCCATTTAAATCGAAAATGAATATCCCTTTGATTGAGTCGATTCCAATGCTATGCATATACCCTCCTAGACACTTGTAACACTTATGCAGTCGTTAACGTGGTCATGGATCTGAATCCATATGTCTCATTTAACTGGCTGTAAAAGCCACGTCGCAATAAATCAACGGTATCAGAGTAATAAATATAGGCAGAAGTTGTTCAAGTGCACTTTATTTTTTGTGTTGGACTCCCTTATTGCTACCAAATTGAATTTTATTATTTTAAGGTAATCTACCGGTTAAGGTAGGTTTTCAGATGGACACAACTATCAAATAAATATTTTGTACCTCAAAACAAAGCCCAATCCAGCAACTTACTCTACATCAGGCCCCTCTTCATCTCTGTGTACTTCTTCCCTCCCTTCATCCCGTCCAACATCCCTATCCTGTTCCTGCCCTTTCCTCGTTTGCCTAACATTCTCCTCTCTGTTACCTTCTTCAACATTCCACTACCGCTCAATACGCCTTTCATCCATTTTCCCTGCCTCCATAGGATTTCTCTCAACAAACTCCTCTCCTCACCCACCATCTCCAGTACTTACCAAATTGAATGCTGCACTATAAAACATAGTCCGCCTCGACAGGCTCCAATCAATGGTTATCCTCTAGTCTCAACGACCAAGTGTCCGAACCCTACGAAACTAAATTCCATATTAAAGTTTTTGTCTTTTTGAGGTTCCTCTCACTAATTCTCGCTACTTCTTAAAATTTTCCTTCCCTAACAAATTTTTCTTACGCTCGTAATACTCAGCTCAATCTCCTCCAAAACACTTGCTAATTATTTGAACTGTTCTACCTGCTTTAGTTTACGTCTCCCAGCATTAAGTGTTTATCTTGGCTTTATTTCTTCTTGAGAATCTAATTATCTTTGTATTGTTATGATCGATTCTCATTCCATACCTACCACACTGCCTCTGTAACGGACTAAGTAATGATTGTAACCCTTTCACTGGCTAACTAACGCCTGGTCATCTGTAAGTCTGTTTTGAAGTGTTCCACACCTACCCTAATTCCAGCTTCCAATCCCTTCCCAAGCCTCTCCAACCCTTTCCCACGGATATATATTGAAAAGAACAGGATAATGGAATCCCTATCTTACTCCCCGGCCAATCACTGCCCAACCAGACTCTCCAGGCGCTATCCGCAGCTGTAAAATCTGACCATGCTCCAAAGTTGTCTATCCCTCGTGACTGCTCTTATCTTCTGCAAAATTTTTGAATAATTTGACCCAATTTACTAGGTAGAACCATCTCAAATTTAATGGGGCGTACAAATACATTCTGATTGTACCAAAAGTTAATTTTGTCGTGATATCATTATTGCCAAGGCGCCACGCCTACCTCTCTTCTTTCTACTAAATCCAAACTGATCCTCGACGAAGTACTTATTTGTTCTCTTCTCCATCGCTCCATCATTTTGCCATCAATCCTAAGTAATTCCTTATCCACGCGTAAACACAGACGTGTATTCTTACATTTCCCACATACTACTGCTTTCCTTTTTTGAATGGTTCTCAATAATCATATAGCAATTCCTTCCTCATAAATGTAACAAATGAACCCACACGAACCATTCATTCCCCGTTTTCCTAATTTTTTTAGTATTTCTCTAAGGATGTAATCAATCGACACAGGCTTCTTCGATTTCCTTTAATGCTTTTTCTGTCTCTCAGTCAAATATTTCAGATTCTAAGCTATCATTATTGGCATCATATTCCCTTTCTATCTCAAAACTCCCGGGTCTATTATTTTTACAATACAATTCTTATTTATATTCCTTCCATCTTGTTGAGCACCTTCTTATTCGATTAACATTTTACTCGTGCGTATCTAATTTTGTCGAAGGAATTTTCTTTCTTAGACCATGATAGCTCCTTCACTTTTCTAAACGTATAGCGCGCCCATTTCCCCCTCTTTAAATTTTCCATATCCTCGAACTGCTCTTTCCACCATGTATCCGTTGGCCCATTAGTTTCTCTCAGTGGTTTGGTTCTTAGTACTTTCTCCTGCCTTAGTTCTTTCTTTGTTCGGATTCTACCTTCTTTCATCCATCTTCCTTATCAAGGTTTCTGTAATTCAAAGTTTTTTTCCTGTAATTCCTAACCCTTTTCCTATATATCGTTCCAGGGAAACTATGAGAACTGATCCCACTATTACTAATTCTATGCCAAATCAATTTATAACCCAACGTACATCTCCCTATATCTGCTGGTATTTTCCACTTTTACTAAACCTACTATGGTTTTTTAGCTAAGTATTAATAAAAATAAGCTATTTTAACCGCGAAGCCACATGAAGCCAGTAATCTATAATATGGCAACCTATGCTACAGAATTAGCCATATTCACATACTAAGAGATAGAAAAATAATAGCTCTCAAATTTATCACGTGAGCTCCTTTTGTGTTACTTTTGATTGGAGAGGCATTTAATTTTACAAGAAATTTTTATTTTACAAAATATTGAACAGTGCTCAAATATATCCAGCGTCGGTGTTATTTTCCAGGAAGTACACAGCTAGTTCCCAATTTTAAAGGCCTACCGCTCCAGGAACACACCACGTAACTGCTATATTTTGATTATTGTACGAGTCAGCAATACAGAAAATTATTTTTCACTCCATGCTTGCTTCATTTCAGTGAAATTTGGAGAGAAAATTTGGATTTAACTTTTTCAGGCAATCACATAATAGTTAACATTAGAAATTATATGGGTGAATGTTAAATATTAACTTGGCAAATTGGACATCGGACGAATAGACTCGCATTGAAATCCATAGATAATAATAGATCGGAGTGGATCCAGAGAATTAAACATTCTGACAATACTATTTTTTGCTTTAGACAGGTATTTTCGCTTTAATATTAATTAAATTTTCAACTTCAAGTTTTTTCTCAGGGCAAGTGGAAATGGACAATGGCCCTTGAGGAAGGTAAAAATGGACTACGAAGCGAGTCGTGTTAGAAGTATTGTTTTTGTCTTTTATGCCTACCAGTTCTCCAGGTCCAGTTTTCTACGTTATGAGAAAGCTGCGAAAATTGAACCAAGTAGAAATTATCCCAGCTGGTTCTGTATCCAACACTTTGCGTAGCCAAGAGCTGTTTTATTTCTTTCTTTTTTTAATGTATATTCCATTTGCGGAATTTGCAAAGAAAGAATCCGTCGTTAAATGAATGTATTTCATAATTCCCCAAATTTCTCTCAAAAAACATTGGAAGGAATTAATATTCGGCCTTAACTTCAGAAAATTCGATTTGAAAATCTTAAGAATATAATCAGCAATATGTCAGCTTTTCGTTGGAATATGAATAAATTGCTTCGAGACCACGTCATGTTTTAATGTTCGTATTTAATGCAAATGGATGAGTGTTGCAACCTCTAACACTGACCGTATTTAATGCAAGTATTCATTCTGTTACTAAGGGGAGAAATGTTCAAAAATGTCTTGAAAAACGAAAATAATATCAGATGAAATCTAAGCTTTTTCTTTAAAGAGCTCTCATTAAATGTAAAAAGTAGGGAAATCTTGAAAGGAAGTCCCTAATATACAAGTTAAAATTCTATTTTTCTCCATATTTGACGAAAGGGTTCTCAGAACAAAAATAAATGCATCAAAATCCTCCCTTGGCCAGAATGAGTTACCATCTCAATTAAGATCTCTCCTTGCAATCATATTTTTTTTCCTACTTTCGGAAAACTTTATTGGGGGTAAACAGTTTCGCCATTTAGGCACACAGATATAATACTGGACATTCAGCTTGAAAAATGCCACCTGTAGGCGTAAAACTATAAAAAAATCACTCAGTGTTTGGATATCAGAACAAATCTTGAAAAAATTAATTGAGGCGAAACTTGCTACATATCTTCAACTGATAAATTACGAGAGGTCGACAAGTTACGACGCTAGAATACATTCTTAAAGCGTATTTTTCTAAGGCAAAGCAAGGTGATTCATTTCGAGAGAAATTTTTACAAAAAACTTAAGTCGCAACCTGAATCATTCGGAAGTTTTCTGTCAGTTATTGATCAAACCAAGCTGAAAATAGCAAAAACTTGTAGTCGCATTCCTCGATATATTTCAACTCATAACACAAGAAAGATACTCAAACAATGGCGGCAGGAGATAAAACGAAACAAACTTCTTTCTCTCATCTCTTTAGAAGCGGTGTCATTTACCAATTTAAAGCGAATACGGAGCACTTGGAAAGGATATTGATTGCGGCATGTCCGAGTTGGATTTAAGCCTAAATCACATCAAATTTCCGACACCGCCCACGTGGTGGATGAATAATGCTTTATATCACTCAACAACCTTCATTGTTAGCGCAAAAGGTTGACGATGCGGCTGACTATGATAACTGATATACGTCATGTATGCACTGAAGAGAATGGACAGCAATCCAAGCAAAAACGCATTTAGCAATGGTAATCGAACCGATGCATTTCCCGTTTCACGAGTCGCCGACCGTGTGTGCATACAAGGAAATCCCCAAAACGCGGGCGGACGGGGATACCTAATAAAATTCATTTGGTCGTTAGTGGCGCTTAATTTTGAATTTGTCCCTTGCCTCCCCTCCCTCTCTTTAAAGCGAAGGACTTCTTGTTTGTCCCTCCCTGTTTGAACTCTCGCATTAATAAAACCCGAAAACGTCGTCCCACTCTTTGTTGGAAAATAACTTTTTCCCTCATAGTGACTCTCCGCTTTCCCACCATTATATTCTCCGCCCTGTCATATCACTCCGCCCTCACCCTCCTCGACAACGGCATCCGCTCTCCCCTCCCACGTAGTCTCCCGCGAAATTTACCATTCTTCTTTCTACCCTTGCGTACATCCCTCCCCTTGTGCGTCCCCCCAAATCCTTTCCTTCCCCCTCAACAACCCCACTCCCATCCTCCACGACCAGAACCCTTCCGCCCCCGACAACACACCCAAGACCCACACACAAAACACACGCACCTCTTATTCTGTCGCGCACCGTAATAACGCAAGCCTCCTTCTTCCTCCCCATGGAAGTTTATTTCCAAGCCGCAAGTCCTCCGTCCCCTCTCTCAACTCTTTCCTCTCAGCCACCCTCTTTTTTTTGTTTTATGCACCGCCTCATGTCCCACCCCGTTTCCCCCGCTTCTCACTCAGCAACCCCTTTCTCCTGCGGAAATTACCGTTTGTTTTATCCCTCCACCTCCCTCATCAATGTTCCGCTGCCGGCACACACGCGTAAATTCTATTTTATACCCTCGAAAGATTTCTTCTCCTCACGGGCATCGTTCACTGTCACGTTCCCACTTTATTCCCTTACCTTAACGCCCCTCGACTTTGCCCGAAGGAAAAATCATCAGAGTTATTTTTATTCCACCGTCATTATATTTATAACTCATTTCGTCGAGGGTTATTTGGTCCTCTTCCGAATATGCATGGTATGCATCACCTGAGCAATCTCTGCACTCATATGGTCCCTTGAGTTTTTATCCAGGAGCCTTATATTTCCATGTGGCTTCAGTGTCACAGTTCATTGTCGGTCGTGAATGACGATTTTCTTTTACCGCATTTCATACATTCTCGTGCACGTGCATAACACACTTCTCGATCCGATAAGTGCTTCTCTCCTGCTTCCCCGGGGTCTTCGTCACGTCCACTATCGCCCGACAACTTTTTGTCCGAAGCATCTCCGACGCCAGTCGAAAGAGCATCTTCGGATGGATGTCATCGTCTCCGCTCTACAGCAGAGCACAATAAAAAGCCACTCATGCGGAAAGTTAAACAGAATGATTATGACATCTTTTAAAAACAGCATATACTTTGCCTTTCCCCCTCTCCCCCAGCTCCATACTTTCCCCCTTTCTAGAGAGCACTCAGACGGAAACACATCCATCAAATCCGCGGTAATATATAAATAAAAAAAAGCTCGTCTCTCTTACGGTCGGGTGACTTCGCATCTAAAACAGTGCATTTTCCCCAGTATTCATTCCTTTGAAATATGAAGTTAGAGGCAAAATGATTACCTGCGCTCTTACACAATAACTCGGATCCTCAAAGCTTGGCCATCCTTAACGCTGCTCCTTCTAACCACGCTCACTGAGAAGCGCGAAACAAAGCCGGCGCCTTTATCTGCTCACTTGTTTATTCGTAATAATGTGAGTACCCTGCGGTTACATGGTTACATCTTCGCTCCAGTTGAAACAGACAATGTTAATTGGATCGTTTTATTACACAATGCTTACCGGATTACTCGGGTCGCCGCGTTGAAAGTAAGGCGCCAGAGTATATTCAAATTTTATTAATACCTAATTTACAGCGATGCTAGTGTGAAAAATGCCCGTTCTTCGATGCATGAAAACTGACACGTTTCCCATACAATAGCAATCAAATGTATTTTTTAAAAACCGTCGCCGCCCAGTATCTCAAATTTACTTGATTTTGACGAGAAGGAGTCGTACAAACTGAAGGTACGAGTATATAAGATATTCAATACAATGATGACATATTCGAGTAAACATTACAATGGAATTGTTTTTCCGCCAGCTGAGCTATAATATTTACTTAATTTGCTTAATTAACTCTCAAAAAAAACAGATAATTTGATACAAACTGGTGCTTATACGTTATGGGGAAAGAAAATGTTTTTAATGTCATGAATTTTTAAGGACTATCCACGATTCGTTAAAACAATTACGATAAAAAATAATAAAATAAAAAACAAAAAGAAATTATCTTCTAAGCATTAGTATATGGGTAAAAGTTGATTTATTTCTCCGCAATTGCTGGAATCTAATCATTATCTCAGAAAACCATAACTCACCATATTTTAGGAACATTCAATGTAATCACCTACACTATTTTCCCTAAATTCAAAAAAGAAAGGTTATTAATTTTCAGGAAGGTGACAAACGCAGATAAAATGATCAAACTACATGTGGATACTAACTGCGCAATTACTACTCTTTTGCAATGATGTGCAGAACATGAATTAATTTTTTTTATATTTAACTCATGTTATTTTAACATATTAACATTTAGATAATACAATTTTTGGATGGAAGCAACGCTCATCGCATTCTTTGATACGAACGTCTTAAGATAAAAGGCAACCTATGCTATATAGTATGTAGGAAAGTAAGTTGAAAACTATGGCACACATGCTTGCAGACCAGAAACAAAATCAAATCACAAGATCGGGCAAAAAGTACATTTAAGTACAATTCTTAAGTTTCAAAATCATTTATTAATTTTTCAACATGGCCACCGGAAAGGCTAACACATTTCTACCAAAGTGTAACAAGTTTTTTCATTCCGTCACTGAAAAACTCTTTCAACTTTTCTCGAATCCAGGTCTTGACAGCTACCTTCATCACATCGTTCGAGGTGTAATGATTACCCTTGAGGTGTCTCTTCAGTTGAGGAAAAAATAGAAACATCATGGCGCAAGATCGGGGGAATAAATAGGGTGTGTAATCGGTTCAAATTTCAGGTCTCACAGAGTCTCTCCAGTTGCGCACGAGGTGAGTGGATGAGCGTTGTCATGTTGCAAGATTATTGCTTCCAGGGTGCCTTTAACGCAACAAACTCGACGTCAGAGGTGTTTTTGAGTCTGTATATACTGAGAAGAATTTACCGTTACCCCTTATTCCTGAACATCGGTCACATAAACTCGGTGAACATCCCAAAACACAGTAAAAAAAGGTTTCAGCAACAATTATGGCTTTTCTATGTTAGCAACCAGGAAATTTTACTACCCATCGATTTACAGTCGACCTATCAACAGCATCGTCACCATAAACAGCCTTTAAACGAAGATGAATATCTGTAGGAGTCACTTCTTCAGCAGTTAAAAATTTGACAACAACACGCTGTTTAAGTTGCGTTGACATAGCACTAGAACACGTCTCCATACTTCCGCCTCTCAAAAGAGACTGGATAAATGAAACGACCTCAAATCTGAGCATGGATGTTGATGGGGAATGTTAATTTCACATGCCACCAGGGGTGCTTCTGAAGGTTATTTTTTTTGTGGTCTCCAGGCATGTATGCATTAGTTTTCAGCTTACCCTCGTATGTTCGATTTCGGCAATTGAGATTAAGCTACGAGTATTGGACTCAAAACTTTTCCAAATCTAATATTCTAGATTGCCAAAATGTACCCTGCAGAATAAATTCAAAATGCGACATTCTACTTAAAACATCAAGTTAAACCTACTAAAGATGGGAATGACTTCAAATCCAAGATGGTTTTAGCCCCCATCAATTCAATAATGCGTTAAATTATTCCCTGTGCACACAGAGTAAAGCTAATTAGAAGGTCTTTTATGATCACCTTGAATAGTGGATTGGATAGTTTATTATATTAAATGAGATTGAATAGTTTATTACCTTGAATGAAATTCTTGTTTACGCATACAAATATTCTGATCTGACATACAACTATAAAAGTCTTATGCATTCATAATACATACTTAATGCATAAAATTTGACGAGCCAATTAAAATTTAGATGATCTGCAAACAGCTCCTAATCCGTCGCCATTATTGAAAGGAAGCAAAATCACCGATTATCAACTATCAAAGGTTTATTCTCAAAAAATTTACCAGTCACTTCTTTTTGCAAAGTAATTAAGTTGTAAATTTGTCATCGGATATTTGTGAAGATGCACGAAGTATTCGGCGACTAACTGAATTGCACTTCTAACTTGACTAAAAATAAACAAACCTACTACGCACTTAATGTCACTCAAGGATCACACAGTGTTTGTATTGGACAGTTCTCTTATCTCAAGACATTTCCCTTTATATGTATTTTAATTCAAGAAATGAATCATCTACACCCAATCAATGTTTAATAACAGGATAACAGGGATAAAATAAGAGATCAATACTCGCTATTATTTACGGAGTTGAGCGCAAAAAAAGTTAATCACACAGCATTCGGTTGTCGTTTAAAATTCATGTAAACAGTTTGTAAATATAAAAACCTTTAAAAAAAACGTATTTACAGAGAGCTTAAATTTTCTATGAGATGATCATACCTATTTGACACCATCATATTTCTTCTGGGGTCGTGTGAATCATGATATAATTCCAATAATCTGTTTATACCTCTGCTCGAAATTTATCGACTTCAATCTGTTTGAAAGCCTTTCAACCGTAAGCTTACGCTGCATCTGCCCATAAAAGCTCTAAATCACCACAAAAACATGAAGTTGATGAATACGGTTACCACGAGCAAGTAGCCCACATAGTATCGCGTCAGTCTTTTTAAAGGTACTGACACAACAGAATTTATACTACCAATCATATTTATTTCTTTAAGTCCAACTCAAGTCAAATTCCGTGTTTTACTTTCGCTGAATCATTAACAACCGCTAACCTCTAGACAGTATGATTTTATGTACATCCGGAAATTTTTCATTCAAAAATGGATTAAATTGTATTATTTATGATTATTGCTTATAATAAAACAAGAAGTAACAAGAATGAGCTAAAGCCAGCCAACTTGACGGCTGTCCATGAATTTTATTTTTCCCTTTCCAAATATCTCATTAAATACGAGGAAAAGCTCAAACGTTGAGTGTAATTAAATGATTTTAAAAGCCCTGAAAGTTACATCTATCCTTTGGTATAATGAATAACCAATAAATCTTCCAAACTGGATTAATATACATAGAGATTACTAGGCAAAAACCAATAGTATTTTAAATCAATCAGCCGCCACTGAATGCATAACTCTTATTACTAAACAAATTATGGTCACCACTTGTAGGAAGTTCTAAAACTTAAGATTAAGCCGTGACCGATTTAGAAAGTTGGAAACTTACTGAAACTGGATACGTAGTTCATTTAGATTCATTACATACAAACTAAGACAATATGTTGGATACTTTTCGCTGACAATGGTCACACAATTCAGCTCTAATGAGCAATAAATGGAACTCATAATGCTAAAGGACACCAAGGTGAAATGGTAACTAACGAAAAGACAATAATTTCTAACAAATCACTTCCCTGAAAGTTTAAATAGCATTGTGGCATATTTTATTAACTGCTAAAAGATTACTATAAATAAATACTACGTATTACAAAATGAACGCTATTTTGAAAATATTCTGACCTTTCCACGTTAGATGTCAAATACTTGATTGAAAATCTTCATTGTCTCACGGCAAAATCGTAACTTACCCACAGATTATCAACCTTAGCATCATATATCAATGGTTCTCAATTATCTGTGATATAATTAGTAACCGTTTTTGGTAAAAAAAACACATTTCTCATAATTGAGAAAGCAGCATTAATAAAATTTTGTAATCATAAAAATACCCCCCTAATCTATTATTACCTAAATTCTCAATCATAACTTGAAATACGTATATTATGAATATCAGACGATTTCGCTAACCTGGTTGCTATTGGTGCGTTGACTTAAGTGCACTAAAACCCAAACAAACATATGCTGTTATTTAATTAAGAAATTCTACCTTAAATAAATTTTTATACTACTCATAAATACATTTCCTACCAAACTCCGAACTCGAATTTTTGCTAAATTCAAATCAAGTCAATCTTGAGTAAGCCAATTATTCAAATTTCCTTGCACCGGTAAGAGATCCAAACAGTTCGAGGCGAGTAAGTGGGTCTCATTTGGCCTAAAAGCACTTTCTTGAGCCTTAATTTTATTTTCTACTCACTCTGCGCTAACGCATATTTCATCCTATGTTTCTCTCTCTCTTTCTCTCACTCAGTCTGACTAGTTTTCTCGTGCGAAAGGTGCAACGGACACGGAAATACATTACACAAACAGAGACTAAGATATTGAAATAAAAGTAAATTCTTCTACTTCCCAGTTTTACTTCTTGTTTCAAAGCATTCAGGGCCCAATTTTTAATACTCGTAGTTTCCTTATTAAAAAGATAAGCCTAAAACTGCAACTTTATCTTGAAATATACTTCTATTACACTCAGTATTTTTCATGAACGAGAAATCGTACAACTTTCAAACTTTGCACATTATTAATTTCCGCAACTCCCCAGATAAGAGCCCACCATTTTGTACAACTTAAGTCCCAGGTTTGACTTCAAACCATTCACTTCAACTGCCATCTGAAACTCATGTGAATTTAATTTTTATTGCTTGCAGGCTGTATTTCTTTTGCCAGATTAGATAAAAAGTAATGATTTAACGAAAACGAGAGAAATTTTGTTAGTGATTAAAGTACATGACCTTTCTTATTCTTACTATCAATCTTTTTCATTCAAAATTTCCAGAAATTATACAAATTATTCCAAAATTTAATAAAATTCCGCACTTTTTGAAATGCGACTCCTTACTAACCCATATCATTGTTGAAGAATGTTTAATTGGAAAACTCCAAAAAGGAATCAATGGAAAATTTAATTAAAATTAATTTATTGCCACACTTTTTCTTTACTTGATTATTTAACACCCACTGACCTATACTATTACATTTCTTCGTCGCTAATTCAATTTTTACTCTGAATGAAGTACTTGAACGAAACCGAAGGTTGTAAATGAATCGTGAAATTTATATTGTAAAAATAAAATTAATTAGAAATTTTTCCAAAATCACCAACAAATATCAGGGACAAATCTTGAACAATTTTCGTATGAACGAGTACACATCGATGGACCTTTGTTTAGTCATGGACTGTTGTTGACAGAGGAAATGTTGTTTGAAAAGATTTTCTTTAAAAACTGTTTAAAATTGTGAAAGTATTATACATTTCTTCTATAATCTTAGTGACAGTAAAGTAAACAAAGTCAGGGAATTGGGCCACCGTTAGCCGCCAGGGGGCATGGCCCCCTGTTTAATTTATATTTAGATTAAAGCTAACTTTCTGCCCGCATCTTCCTTTTAAACTGAAAATACGAATGTTACAAAAATCATGAGGAAAGTATAACAAAATATACAATTTAAATAAAATAAAAATGTATATAAATTTACTTTCACTTTGTCACGCATTGTATCAGCAAACTGTTGAGTTTAATCTGATCTTGTGAAAATTACTACATGTGAATAAAATAAAATAAATAAAATAGCATATCTTAAGGGATAAATTTGAGTGTGTGGACTATTTTAACATTTAACTTTTAATGTCATGGTGTAGTTTAGAGTTTTAATTTTATTTAAGCTACGAAGAAAATAGGATAAAGATATCTATTACATGTAATCCTCAATATAAGGTTCTAAGTATATCAATCCATAATAATATACTTCATTTGTTAGGTTTTTTGGCTGATCTAACTGTAAATAGGCTCACCCAAAAACATTGGAAGAAATATGAGCTTGATTTGTACTAGTTTAACACAACCTAACAGCATAGTTGCCATCTTTTCACATTCCAGCCAGATAATATATTTGTGGGAGAGTTTTAAAACTGTAAAAGCAAAAATGAATTTGAGCCAAATTGAAAGCCTCCATATCATTTTCCATTTCCTAAAAACGTAGAAATTGATCCCAGAAGCTTTCCCAAAACAAAAGTTCTCCTCAACACTCGGGAAAACATTCTATATTATTTTCAATACATAATATTCTTTAGAAAATTAATTTTTCAACGAAAATAATATTCTGTTCAGAACGACTTAGTGCACCGGGTGAAAAAGGCTGAAATAATAAGCGCATTGTACCTTACCTGAATGTGATCATACGTACCAATATAAGAATTAGTATTTATTTGGATGTTCGCCAAACCAAGGATACAGTATCTTAGAGGGATAGCCCTGTTTTTCCAATAAAATAATATTCCCAACACTGTCTGGTACACTCGTTTGTCTTTTCACGTAAACATGCTTACAATCTTGAATTAGTTCATTCTGCCATTCAGAATCGACCTCTATTTCCAAAAATGTTATTTTACGAGTAGTAATACATAACCATCCGTCGACCTGATGGTTACCAAAATGCATGTTTATGAAATATTTATGAATATTATTTATCCGGATAAAATAAACACAGGCATGATTTACTCGTGGTAACCAGAACGTATCCTTGAGTGTATGCAATCCCTTCGCAAAAATGTAATTTTTCATTCGGAGTGCTAAAATTCATTCCGCTGACTTTTAACGGCTCTGGATTTTTGGCTTCTTTGTTATTTTGCCCATCTTCCTGCTGATGCAGTACCGTTTGAAGGATATAAACTCACACCTGGTACCGAAGGGGAGATGGAGATGTTTCCTGCAACAAGTATGAAACGTCATCATCTGAAAGACCAACTCTGCTGAAGAAACCAAAAATTCAGAACCTTCATGCATCTTCAGTGGCGCGAAATCCACGAAAGGCTAAAAATTGGCGTCAGACATCAGGAGTTTCAGACAAATATTGCCTACTTTCGCCATATAATTTTTTCGCGATTTCTTCCTTCATATTGGGCAAAGGCAATTTTGCCATCGGAATTTGGCCATTGCGTCATCATTTAGATTCCTAGTAGGTATTTTTTTTAAATTGCAATCGTTGTCATTTGGGAACCCACAATGTTTAAACATGGTAAAATTTTTCCCCGCTAGCAGAATGGCTGGCTTTAATTATAGATCATCAAGAACTAAAGGCTATGTGTAATACACGTTTGAATTTTAAAGCTTTGGTGATTTGAAAGCATTCGTGACATGAGTATTATTTCTAATGCTTTAGTTTATAAATAAATAATAGGCCATCGCCGATATCTTAAAATGGACCAAAATATAATTAATACGTTTTTTGGTGATTTATGGTAGGTGGTTGGCATATACCTGTATATATATTTGTGGTGGTGGTGGTTTGTACTTATACTTTTGGTAGGTGGTTGGAAACTCAGATTGTGGAAATAGAATAATTCACTAGTTCACGCAGAAATCATTTTACCATTGCCAAGTGTCTCAAACTACCTGAAGAGTGATGCTTTGCAGGTAATTGTTACCTGCCTTACCCAATTATACGGTCATTGTTAGCTTTGCTGTTACTTTCTGACTCTTCTCCAAGATCACACATACTACAGGAAATCAAAATATTCCCAAAAATAAATACCTGGCTACGCTGAAATTCAAAAGGGTTAAAGAAAAAGTGCAATGAACTAAGGCTAAATAAGTAGGCTATTGCTGAAATATCTCCATTGAGAGAAGTCAAATTGGTGAGATTATGCATATTTTAGATTATTTGCAATTCTTTTACCTATCACAAGATGCTGAAAGTTAACTCATTGCAAAAGGTTAGTGAAAATCATCGAACTCAGAATTCTAATGCAATTTCAAAAGTATTTCTTTTGACCCGAATCCTCCAAATGAATGTTAAAACAAGCATGAAAGATTAAGCTACTATGAAACTAGAGAGTAAATATTCATGAATATTTTACGTAAAATACCGAGTACTTAAAAGTAAAATATTTAATTAGAAATAGCGACCTCATCAAATGGGAGTTGGGAAATCGACAACATCGGACGGGCAGAGAGATTCGGTTAAACTTTTAGCTGACAATTTTAGATTGCCCTTTATTTTAGAAAAACACGTCCTAAATAACATGAAAGTGCTTTACCGAACTAAAGGCATTAAATATTCTCAATATCTTGTCTGGATCGATTTTACTAAGATTAAATATATAATTTCCCATGAAGCAGTTTTACGATACTCAGTACCGCTTTGTGAAAGAGCAATTTAGATATTGCTTTTTATAACCACCTCTCTGATCTAATAGCGAAGTCTGTCTGAGTGTTCCTAGTTTTTCATGGCCTACGGATGGGAACGGAGATAACCTCGAAGCAGTGCCACTACCCACTTCCCTGCAGTGAGTGCCTATTAGTCCTATTTCCAACACAAATTTATAAAGCTGTATAGACTACTATATAGGAAGTTATCCAACGTGAGTTAATACTCTCCTTATGACAAAAACATCTAAAAGCATCTTGAATATTACCAAAGGTTGCCAAAGTGAAATTTCATAAATGAAGCATGGACTGCATTAGACAAACTTCCCATTCGTAAATATATACCAGTATTCATTTTATTCAAGGTAGTGCACCTATAAAAAGGAGGCTCTTGAACTGTCCCAAAGGAATTTTATCATTTTTCTATTACGAGAATTTTCTTTTTTGCTCGATTTACATGTAATTTTTTTCTGCAGGTAAGAAAAAGTAAATCGGAATTTCCGGAGACGAATCCAAGTTTGATCACAAATGTTTCTATTTTGATGTCATCTAAAAGTCTCTAAAATTACATCTTCCCAATCTTATAAAAAGGAATTGCTATACACCCCGCAAAGCTTATTTCGTGGGAAAAACAGCTTTCAAAATAGCTGGAGTTGTGCGTAATATTAAAACTAAGGAATATGTGAAAACATGTAATTCAATCTCAATTTTTGGTCAGCGGATACACACACACGTGGTGTAATTTACACACACAAGTCATTTACTTTCACTTCGTCACAATGCTTAATGGAACTGGAATTAAATTAGAATTATTAAACCTGTATCATACATGAAAATGAGTTATTCACTCTCAATTTTCAGTCAACGGGCGCACGGTATAATTCCCGAAGAAAATTCAGGCACATTCACTCACTGGTCACAACGCCTAATGGAACTGTAATGAAATTAGTATTCACTAATCAAAGCTAATTCATAAGTCTATAATGAAAACCGAACTATGTAAAATGATAAATGAAAGTTGAATATTGCAAGAAAATTGCGATTTTGGAAGGGATGGGGAAGAAGGGATAGTAGGTATCGAGAATATCATTTCATGATACATTTCGACGACTGCATAATTAATGTGGGTTGTAGTATCATTCCAAAGAGACTGTATGTCATAACCAACGAGCCGAAAACGTTCGTGAGTCGTGAAAACGTCCGCAATATTGGCATTCGATTCCTGGTGACTACTCTGGTACTCTGGGCACCACAGCTCAAAAAAAGCCACCATCAACTGAGTGCTAGCATAAAAAAAAGTTCCCCTTTCCCAATTTTCCCTTTCCCGGTGACTGTCGACAGACTTTTGGACATGATAGAATTAGCAAAGATATTAACGTGCGTAATTTTCGGCATATAAGTTTATTCGAACTGAAACACTACCATTTTTATTTCTTACGAAATGATACAGAGTACCAAAAAATTATTTTACGAGATTAAATATGAGAAGATTATCGATCCAAGGCCTTTTTTGTATTGGTCAAATGCGAAACAACTCTCGTTCACGCCATTCATGTTCATGTCAACGAGATTTATATCACCCCTAAATTGCTGACGAAAGTTGCGATTGATTCCGATGACGAATAGTAATTAATAATTGTAATTGACATGCGTCGTTAAATCATTAGCTTCAGCTATGGTCACCTAACATATGTCCTTCGAACATTTGCGATGACCTTTCATTCAATCTATTTTTTGAAAATACCGTTCTCGTGATAAATAAATCATTTGCGAAAGAATATACTGCTGTGATTGTCATTCGAACGTTTAAAGAGGAGATACGCAGAGTAGTCTTCCAATTTACATTATTACTTAAGCTGACCTTATTTATACACTTCCTCATTAGAAAATTCAGTATCTACTCAAATTTGTAGAAACTTCCTTAATGAAGATCCTCCGTTTGAGAACCTCACGCTTGTAGCTGAAGACTCAGCATCTCAAATTTCGGCATCTTGCACCAGTCAAACAGACCACTGACGACTAATGTCATGAGCGCATAGAGCCTTCAGTTGAAGTGTCCATATTGATGGCAACTATATTCTTTACCGGTCATGTGACTCTCGAGCGATCCATACTTCTAACGAAAATAATGACGATTGGACAAACGCCATACTCTTGTGAATGTAATCCCCAAATATTTTCTTCAAATTGCCTTTTCATCCGTGGAAACATACATGGGGCTTTATCGTGCCTAAGCATTAAGAGTTATGTCAGGGTGTAAAAGTTATGAGAACTTTAAACCTTTGAAAAAACTTTGAAAAAGGCCAATCTTCAAATTTTGCTGACCTAATTTTATTCCACTAACTGGTGCAGCAGAGTGAGTTCTATTTCAGGGTCGTAAATTATGTGCTTTGGCTATTTAAGGCTAATGCACACGATTATGTAACAATTATTATCTGAAATGACACAAATTCACAAATGTTTTAATGCTCATTTCTGGTTAAAATAGTCACATTTTAAGTTACGTTACGAAGTCAAACGAAGAATCACGGATGAATATTTCATTTAAAAGAGAATATGAGATTTTTTCAATGGTATTTTTTATGTACAAGAGTTCACCGTCCTATACATTATTAATTATATTGATTATAAATGTACGGTGTTTTCCGATTTTTGGTAATGTTAAACATAACACATATATAAATTCAAATTTCAAACTGCGATATCATTCCGTAATTATTTAATATAGGGATAAAATTCTTGCTTTTGTCAACCTTCATCATTAAATACGCCTTAGGAGGGGACCTTTCGAATGAGGGCCAAAATCAGTTTTTGCGCAACCCAAACTGTAAGTGCTTCAAAATTCAATGAACTTAAAACGTGTTTCTTCCTTCAAATGCATGTCGTTCAAAAGTTGGACAAATGGCTTTAGAAAGTCAATTGACATTTAAGATTCCCTTCCAAAATCTTTCATCGCCGTATGTACCATTGAAAATTCAGGGAAATTTAATTAGAAAGAAATCTATATGTTCGTGGCTAACGCATTTAATTAGTAACAACATAACTCACTCGCCTATAGCCATTATTTCATTCAACTTAATGCAAAGCTAAATATTTTTAAGCATCTTTATAACTACATTTTTCATGGCTGTTTAAGTGATTTTCGAATAAAAACCGTCAAAAATATTCACTTATAATACTTCCGAAAAGTATACGTACATGCATTTTTTAGTTTGCAATAATAACGCACATCGGTAACCATTACGGTGTATGCGCACGACAAACAGGACAACAGAACTTCAATTAAAAAGTAATCATTTATAATTCCTCGAGAACATTCAACTCATCTAAACAGTGAAGCCATTTCATCTAACTCGAGGCAACATATTTTTTCCCACCCCTCACGACAATATTAGTTAATTCTCCTCTACGCCCGTATTCTCCATGCGCTCACATCACGTATTTGGATGACACTCGGGGCGTAAGGATGGCGAGCTCAGGTTTATGGCTATGGAATAAAACATTTATTCACAAAAAAAGAGCCTACGAAGCAACTCCGTGCATACAAATGCTATAAATTAATTTCATGAATAAACCGAATGGTTAGTTTAATGAAACTTGGGCGTCTTTTCGCATTAACCGCACCAAAATATGGCTTAACCTTATGCTAACCAATTACACCAAATGTTTGATAGATATGTGTAATACTGTACGTCTCCAGCCCACTTCTTGCCCATAAAATTAACATCCACACGCATGTACTCGTGTATATAAATACATTGATTTGGACATGTACACACAGAAACACAAGGACACTCACATATGTGAGTGTCCTTTCTTCGGTCGGGTGAGGGTCGGAAGAGCTTCACGACGAACAACGCTCTGGGAGGTCGCCAACCAGCAAAACCGACAACAATGTGGTACATTGTCTTTTTGAAAGTAAATGAGTGGCCTGTAAGGAGTTTGTTCCTCAAGGAGAGACAGTTAACGATGCCTAAACGTGGATGTGCTGGAAAGACTCCGAAAAATTAATTTTAAAATGTGAAGAGTCACATTCCTTGTAGCATTGGAAATAGATAATATCTTCATTTTATCAAAATTTTAAGTAATCAAAATGCCTGAGCTTATCCTGCCCTTGTTAATCATCGTTTTTAATCAATCATCTTTCACAGCATTTCTCCGCGCAGAAGACCATTAAAGGCATTTCTCTGTTTATTTATTTTACAAAAACAAAGCGAAATGACTCTAATAGTACATGCTAATACTCAGTACTATTCAAAGAGTTTTCTCAATGTAGGGACCCAGGTAAATCGCTCCCTCGCGTCTGTTTTCAATATAAACTTACGAGAATTACTTAATTTCGAGAACTAGCTCATTACCCAATCTTCGACTTGTTTTCAATAACTTAATTTTTAATTTTCCTTTATTTAGCTATAAAAGTTTTTATAAAGGTTAAGCCTAGCCTAAGCTAATTAGAAACTGAAAAAATTTCAACCCAATATCATTTTAACTCGGGACAGTTTCCCCCGAAATTTTTTACAAGACACTCTTTTTCAAAACAAGATAACTGGAGAAGTAAAATTTCTCAAGAAGAAAATGAAACACTCTGGGCAGCATAATTATGACATGGTGTATATTAGGTTGTGATTTCTTGTATACCAGGTATTTTATCTGTATTCTGCGGCAGTTTGGGAGACAGATGAATTTTGCAAAAGACGAGGCTTGGATTATTAAATTTCTCTTCCCAAAAACGTATGCACAATAGGTTCTTTTTCAATTATTCTGGCATTTTATGAAAATACGAAAATGCACAGATATATACAGTTATGAAGCATATAATCGTGATATTTATATTTCTTTATTTGTTACGCGCACCACTGTTGACATTTGAAGTACAACGGGCAGTTAATAGCAGAGGCTAAAATAAATCTAGAAGTTAAAACTTAAGGATGAACACTTACAATGAATTATTTAAAGTAGATCATAAAGGGCTTGAAATTTTGATAAAAGTTTGACAGTGAAAGTTCGTGAAAGTGTTGAATATTTCTACAATATGACCGATAAAAACAGGTTATAAAATGTTACTTTGACTATGATTCTGATTAGAAACCTAAATGACTGGTGTAAAATTCCCACAAAAAAACACCAGGGAAGGTCTTTAATCAAGGTTAGAATGGGACACTATTTTCATGTTGTATTTGATGCCAAAATTTGAATAAGTATGACGTTTGTGTCGAATTGACTAAGATTTCATCATTCTCGTTGTGTTTGGATGAACCAAAATGAACCAAACACAACGAGAATGATGAAATCTTAGTCAATACGACAGAAACGTCATCCTTATTCAAATTTTGACATCAAATACAATATGAAAATAGTGTTCCATTCTAACCTTGATTAAAGAACTTCCCTGGTGATTTTTTGCGGGAATTTTACACTCGTAATTGGAGCGCATTTATCAAAACGGCGCCTCTACAAACAAGACTTGGACCGGTTGTCGAGAAGTAGAACGTTTTTCACTTGCGTTCCAAACCTCGACTTGGGAATTACTTTGACTCTCGTCGCCAGCACGTGCAGACGAAATGCAATAAGGTTTTTTCGTAAACATATTATCCCAGATTAATTGAGAGAAGAAAATTAACGCTTATGGGTCGAAAGGGTGGAGAGGCTTTGGGGGAGGAAAACCCATCGTATATTAGAATGCGCAATTTCCGTTCGTGAGAGCGATTTTCTTCATACCCCACGTCACGCCCTTGCCCGTTTAAGCCGAGAATACAACTTCGAAGTTAACCTTTTCCCTCTCCCGTCTTACAACTTCCATTCTCTTGCCTCTTTCCTCCCCACCCTGGAGCATCATCCTCAGCTAACTTTCTGAGTTGTTTTCCCCCTTCGCTCCTCAACCAACCGCATTTCCACTCAGTTCATCTCTTCGAGTTTTCAAGGTGGGGTAGAGATCGCTATTCCTTGAGGAAATTCTCTAGTTTTTCCCTTTTTCCTGGTGATTTTTGGCTGATTTTTTCCAAAGCGATTATATTTTGAATTCACTGATAAGATAAAGTGCAATCATTTCGGGTATTTTATTTATTTATTGTTTTAGAAGTAATACTTTCATCATATGTGTCTAATAATGATAGACGAAGTGGCTCACGCTTCTCACTCAACTCAATCTTGTAAGTAATAAAATATGATCTCAAGGTTCTGTATGGTGCTCAAGGTGTGTGCTCAAAGAACCCACAACATTTTTCAAGATTACACAACATTAAGGGTAAATTTTATTTAACATGAAGACAACCAAGAGGTCTTCTGAAGAATATTCCTCCTTTTAATCATCAAATTGGTTATTTACGAATATAATCAGATTAGGGCAGGCACAGAAAAGATCATTTGAGGTCAGTTCTTCCTCCTTATTTTCAATTCCCAAATTATTTTCTGGAGAAAACAAAACACATTTTCCCTATCCGGGCGTGCCTTGAAATAGCTGGTATTTTTTTATTAAGGGGAAAGCAATCAAGGTCTTTCGAGTATTTCAATTCGATAACAGATTTTTGAAAGAGTAATCAACTAGTAGCAGGTCTCTCTATAGATTGCCACATGGGCACGTGTTGACCTTTCATATTCCTTCACTTCTTACTAGCAACACATTGGTGCCGACAGTTTCTTTATATTCTTTGGCTTGGTATCTTTCGTGAATGAATTAATGCTCACCATTAAAGCAGTTTCAAAGTACCGCATCTGCCAATTTTTTCAGGCCACAAAAAGTGCTGCGAATAAGTAAATAGTCTCCAAACGTCAGAGCGGGAACACCAGGTTTCATATAGATAGATATTCTTATCATTAACACGAATCGAAAGAAGTTAGGCGACCGTGAAAACTGCAGGTATCACTTAACATTAAATTCTCCTCAATTGTAATCAGAGAGCAAGATAAAAAATAACTGGGAACCAAAGAATGCAGCAACAATACCAATACCAATTATTTCTAATATCAATGATTAAATTCGATAAAATGAGGAGATAGAAATTTCAAATGATGTCTGGTAGCTCTGAGCATTTAACTCGTGTATTACCCAAATGGTCTTTTTTTCTGTGATATTTTATTTTGAATTATGTTTTCGTGGTCAATTTATACATAATTTGAACTTTAACAAACAACAATGCAGAAAACCGTAATTTCTATCTTTTTATTGGCACTATGTGCTTTCGTAATAATGTTGTCTCATAAACCACTAACCCCTAGCCATGTATAAGTATTCATATTTTGTGCGGTGTAGTACAGCCGAAATCAAGATATTGAATGCGATTAATAAGGAATCCATTTCTCTTAAATGAATGCAATATTCGCCATATTTATTTATTTATCTAAATCTGTATTGTTACACTGCTGATATAAACAAACATATGTTCCATGACTACACTGCTCGGCAATTTTGCGAGTTAATTCTATAAAATTATTCGAATCGGAGAAATTGGTTACATTCAAAAGACGGAAAGCCACCCACAGTACTTAGTTATCGCCGACATGTTTAAACACACTAGGGATGAAAAACTTATGGGCGCCACTAAAGTTAAAAATCGATTAAAAAAATTCAGAGGGCCTCTCATGATTAACTCCCAAAATTCTTGGCAGAGAGAAGGTGGAGACTATAAAACTAAAATGAAGATATTTTTTCGATTTTCCAACAATTTCTCCGATATATGCAGTCGGTTAATAGAAGGTAATTATCATTTAATTATTTGTTATATTGCAATTATAAAACGTTTTTATTTGGTTATAATATTTTCGTTTAATATTTTTTGAGTTGATAAAAAGTACTAATTGGTCATGATACTATTCTTCCCTCATCAAATGATATACGTACCATTTTAGACCACACACAACATGAATAGGGTATTGGTGTGGTATGTTTTTAATCCTACCATTTTAATTAATACGCAGGGTAAAGTAATTCTCATTCTTTCAAAGTTCATACTTTCTCAGAGCCTTTTAAATGACGTCATAATGCAAGGTACTAAATGGTATTAAACCACAGGATTCCTATATGAAATAGCAAACTTTTTCCATCAACGCAAACTTAATCTAATGTTAATGGGCTATCACAACTCGGAAATTTCAAAGCAACGCTCTATGTGCTAGTCTCTCCCACGATTATGATGTAAAAATAACGCTATTTAATCCGATTCTTATCCTTTTATCACTTTTTAAAGCTATAGAATGCTGTAATGAATAGATTCCCGTATTATACGTAGCTACCACCACGTCGTACATCAGCCTAATAAAATATCATGGTAATTCAAAATGATGTCTGATCAAATTAAATACTTCAGCGATTATCAATCTATGCAATTAATTTATGCCGAACTATAACAGACACCAGTTTCACCCCGTATAACCCGTTATAATTATAATAAGTTTACATCACTGATCGCCTCGTTTACCCATAGCCATTTTTTCCAAGCACTGGAATTTTCCGAAAATCCCTTGCTCTAGTCATTAGCACCGGGATTTCAATGGCTAAAATTGTCGCATTTTATATCCGATTGAACAACAGCAGAAAAAATATAAATGTATGCAAATTAAATTTACTAATCAAACCCATTCACTAATAATATGCAAATACATTTTAAATCATTGACTTTTAGAAACTAAATAAATAAGACTTAATACAATGGATAATCCCGGTAAACAGATGTCATAAGTAATTATAAGGAGAACAATCAAATAGCCCAAGCTGATTATCCAAAGCAATCCAAGAACAATAACACAAGATTTACTGGTTTCGAAATCCAAACATCAGGTTGCTTTTGCCTCAATTCATAAGATAGTTAAGTTCTTAAAACCTAGGTAAAAGCGTTGTCTTTTATAAAATGTGGTCCATATTTTGCTAGGAATCAATTTTCTATGAAAAGAAGCATGATATTCCTTTTACACTGAGAAACACTAATTTATCTTATGAAAAACACATGTAAACGCAATTTAAATGTAACGATTTATACTAAGTCGGCAGGTTAGTCAAGTTTATTGGGTTGGACATACTTATACTATGCAATCAAAGTAGTTCCACGATACCCCTACTCATTTGTCGACAATTAAACATAAATACATCGTCATGATCGTGCTAAAATTCCCAGGAGACTTACAGGTTTTCCAGGAGGGTGGCCACCCTGCTTACCTTTACGATTTTCACACGGAATCGCTTTCATTGAATAAAAACACAAACGTTAAATGCATGTACCTAAAAATCCACGGCTGCTATAGCTGTTCCGTCTACGCTTGTTCGATGCATCTTTGACCAACTACCATCGACACAACCTGTAATCCGTTCGTTAATGGCTAAGGTCTCGTAATCTTCTCATTAATAATTCATAATGTCGTTATTATTTCGATATTTTACCATCAATTTCTATCCTTGTGAAAGGGAAACAACTAAATTGGCCAAATTTGTCAAAGTAAATAACAACGAATTTGTCAGAAATAAAATTCCCGTGTCGAAACTTTCCCACGCATATTTCTTTTTTACTTTCCATTTTACTCTTATTCGCTTTTCTTCCGCCAGCGTGGTCAAATCGATTTAACACAGGGTTATATTCAGAAATAAGCCATAGAGAAGAACTTAAATGCGGGAAAAAAATACGCTTCAATCGGTGACGGATAGACATGCTGAAGGCTCCACGTGCACTCCTAAGGTATGAGTCGTGGTGAGTGGAGGTGTGAGTGAATAGATGTTACCTACCTCGATAGTTTTACGCAGTTACGTGAAAATGATTTTATTGATGTATCAGAATGTGTAACTTATTACATAAAAACTGAGGAGTACCTGATAATCTCGAAATATTTTTGTCAAAAATTACATATTGTAAGAGTTTAGCATGTTATGATAGAGCAAAAGACTAGAATTGATATAATTCGTTGTCTCGGGCGTGACTTCATGGAATCGACTTAACATAATGAAAAGAGAAACTTTACAGCGTTTTTACGTATACTCGGAATTTCCCCTCTCCCTCCTGACCCACGCGTCCCCTACACTACCACCCCCCTTCCTTAGATAACGGAGTTCCTTATCCTTTCCTTTCTTCTAGTCCCTATGCCCTCAGCCCCCTTAACCACCTCTGGGCCAAACCCCCCCACCCCCTGGGGTTTCCCCTCTTCCACCCCCTAACCCTCTCCGCAGACCAGGGAGTTGTCTCTCTCTTCTCGCCTTTCCCCCCTCCCCCTTCCCCGATCTCTCCCCCTCTTTCCCCCCCCCCAATTTTGTGTGACTATATATTCTCTGTCTTCTTTGCAAAAAGTACCTGATGATGACGTGCCACGTCGAAACCTGGGTCGTCCGTCTAATAAATCTATGTGGAATTATAAAGTTTCTCTTTTCATTATACTAGAATTGATGCTATAAAAATTCTACTGATTCGTTTATAATCTATATTTTCGCGTGATTTTTTGCTAACTGAAAAATAAATAGTTATATCGAAATAGAGTATCAAGGTAAAAATGAACAACTAATGCCTTCATAATACTATTGCCCAAAATTAATGCCTAAAAATCAAGTTAGATGCTGATATGGTATTTACAAGCCATTGTAGAAAATGAGTAATTATAGTATATACAGGGTGCGGCAACATAACTTCCTTTTTTAAAGGGGTTTTTCTTTATAAACAAGGAAGTTATGTTGCCGTACCTTGTATAATATGATTGACAATCGACTGCAAAAACGTATAGTTCAAGATAAAATGAAAAATAAACTTAACTGATTATAAATGCTATGGCTATACTTAAAGAGTATTTAAATGTGCTCTTCCGTTCTCATTCCATTTTGAACGAAGAGAAAAAGATTAATTGTATCAAGGGTTGTAGACTTTAAACATTGCAATTTCTAAAAACCCTTTTAGACTAGCTTCATCTAAATTGTAAAAACGCGAAGAGTTTCGGGTGAATTATAAATAACTTTCGTGAAACACTTTTAAACTGCAAAAGAAGAAGCGTATTAAATAATGAAGAGCCAAACCTGACGCCAAAAAGGTCAAATCGACACCGCCGCCTTTACATTCCGCTTTCCCTGTTGCTCTCAACCCCACTACTAACCCCCCAAACCCTCATCCTCACCCTCCTAGAGCCTTCCCCCACTCCCTCCCAAAATCCCCCTCACATCCGTACCCCAATCATCATCACACCCCTTCCGTCCACCATCCCTTTTCCATCCGAACGCTTTCCCTATTCCTCCGCCCCCACCATCCATCTCCTGTCTCCCCTCATTCTTCCAGAAAATTTTTCAGCTGATTGGCGTCACGTGTCACTGACACAGACGACACCCTTCTTCGGAACCGCCGGTGAGCAAAAAATGAAGGCGGGGAAAGTGGGGAAGGCTGAGCGAAAGAGAACAAGAGAGAGAGGGATATATGTAGGAAGGGGAAAATGGGAACGAGGGATGATAGAGGGCTGTGTAGCATTCGAAGCAAATCGAGAGGAGACGGGCACGGGCGGGAGGGATGGGGAAGGGGGGTTTGAAGGAAGAAATAAAAGCGAAGAGAGAGAAAAAGCCATCCCTCAGCCCTCGCTTTCCATCCCCCCCTGTTTTATGTGTGCGTTTCTGTGAGTGCGCGTAGGTACGTTTTAGAGAGTGGGTACGTGAAGATGAGAAAGAGAAAGGAATGTATACTTCTTCGGTTAAGGGAAGCTAGCTGCCGAGATGAGGACGAGGACGAGTCCTCAACTCCGTCCCGTTCGTTTGTTCGAGGAGGATTTTTGAGACGGTAATGCATTCGGGGAAAAGAGAACTCCGGATGATGACGGCGGAGTAGAAGGCTGGAGATAGAGTGTTAAAGTATTAGAGCCGCAACCCGAATCAAGAAATACATAAAGAAAGAAGAGGGGAAAGGATAAAAATTACGATGCAAGGAAATAGGGTTACAAGATGTGAACAGGAAGATTCAGATCATTTTTGAGTGGCGAAGAGGAGGAGTTGAATACCTGACGTAAACTGGCGGAGAGATGAGAAGGCATTGCATTAGCAAATTTCACCTCATAATCCAGGTCAAAGAACGGAAAGATAAAAACAAATATAAGATTCAAATCCGACCAAAAGGAAACAGAATAAGGAAGGATTAAGGAAACCCTCAAGATTTTTACAAAAACATTTATTTTATATCTGACCGGCTTAGCTCAAGAATAAAATCTTATCCTTGTTAATTAAACGAAAACTTCGAACTTATTACGGTTTTTTTAGCTCCAATGCCTACCGACGAAAAGTCTACGATCCGTGACTTTTAAAACAATCATAAACAAAAAGAATGACGGCAAGGGTTACATAAATTATAAACTTTTGGCAACTAAATTGGTTAATGAACACTACGAACTTCGGGAAGATGATTTTCTTAACTCGTAGTGGTCGTAAGCGGCGGAATTATCGATACATGAACCTACTATAATTCTCCCGTCTTAAACATAATTTTCATTTTAAATGGTATACAATTAAGATTTTTATTATTTGATATGTCGATTAAGTGGATGGAGAGAGTATTAATTAAATTTTAAACATTAATAAATCAAATGGATAATTTCTGAAGAATGGCTCCTTATATGGTAGATTTGCACAAAATTCTTCGGTGGCGATTTTGATGAGAAGAATAACAGACCAAGAGGAAAATCAGTTTTGTAAATTGACAGAGATGAATGCTCAAGTACTTGTATGAAAATTAATTAATGTAGCGTGAGAAGTAAATGTTAGTTATAAATCCAGCAGCAAAGAAGTAAAAAATGGATGCCTTTTTAGGCTACTAAAGTTTTTCAACGGTAGAGGGAGAGGGAAGAGAAAGATGGATGGAGTCCTTCTCCAGAGCGGATGGCGTTATTCAAGTGTTTAATCATTGGTCGGACAATGAACTTTTTGCAGAAACTTTCTTCTCTAGCAAAAAATATTTCAAGAAAATAAATCTTTGAGCTATGGCAGGTGTATATTAAATACTTTTCTAATTACCTAAAGGTTAAATATTAAGATCTGCCGAAGATTTTTTAACGTAAGCCAAACGATAGAATAAAAACTAATGCTTCAGTGAAAAACGCAACTGGTAAAAGTTCATATGCCGGTAGATTATCTCCATCGAAGACTTTTTATGGGAAACAGTTTATTGAATTCTAGCAAATTAATAAAATTCTGAGAAATAATTCGAGTTTACCTATAACATACCATTTTTTATAAACGCCAAATAATGCATCTACGTATCTATAATCTCGTATATAAATAAAATGTATGCAATTTCAAAAATAAAATATTTTCAATTTGATTACTAAAAGATTCATTTAACTTGAATATGATTCGCGTTGGAAGTTTCCTGAAATTTCAGACATATTCAAAACTCATTAACTGTGATTATCTGTTATCCTATCATCTCTAGACAATTGATCGTATTTTATTATATAATCTGGTTCTCTATGAGAACCTATATTCTATGGAACCCTGGTTCTATGAGAACCGTGTTCACCAATAAAAGAGGAACAGATTTTTATGAACACACTAGTGTATCATATAAGCCTTTAAATACGACGGAAAAAAAACAGAGAAACCTTCGCTGGAAACAGAGCATACGAGGGTTGCTATTTATATCTTCAGTCTAATAATGAAAATACAATAATTTATTGTTGAAAATAGCTTTATTGTTTTTCGAAGTATTCTTCATTATAATTAATACACTCTTGCATGCGCTCGAACCGATTTTCGTAACAATTTTTCCACTTCGATTGATGTACCTCCAAAACATGGTTTTTGAATGCATCAACGGCTTCTTCAGGCGCCGAAAAACGCTGGCCATGCAATTTTTTCTTGATAAACGGGAATAAAAAGAAGTCATTTGGTGCTAAATCAGGGCTGTACGGAGGATGACCAATCAATTCGACGTTTTGGCCAGTTAAATACGCATTTGTTTCAGCCGATCTGTGAGAGCTTACTATACATTGTCATGTTGAAGAATGATCCTTCGTTGCCGCTGCTTTGCCGTCTTTTGCCAGGAACTTCTGGCAAACAAATGCTCGTCTATCATTTAGAATCCATGGTTCTACATTGCTCTAACGGTAAGGTTGCCACATGTCCAGTTATTCCGAAGAAACGTGCGATCATTTGCTTCGAAGTACTTCGTGCACGAATCACTTTCGTCGGATTTGGCTAGTCTTGGAAGACCCATACAGTGGATTGCTGTTTTGTTTCGGACTCATACGTATATATCCAAGATTCTTCACCTGTGTAGATGTTATATTCAGCTTTTGATTCACGGAGATTGTATTTGTTAAATATTTCTTTCCACCAATTGACACGAGCATCTTTTTGAGCTTTTGTCAAATAATGCGGGGTCCAACGCAAACAAATTTTTTTCACGGATAAATGTTCATCTTACTAATTCCCAAGGATGCCTCAATCTCACAATAAGTCACGTGACGATCTTCCTTTACTAGTTCTTGCACAGCATCAATGTTTTATGGCACAAAAAGTGATTTTGGTTGATCTTCACGACTTTCGTCGCTGAGCGAACAGCGGCCATTATGTAATTCGTTATACAAGCGTTTCACAGTGAAAAAGAATGGGGCTTCATCACCAAAAGTGGAGGGAAGTTGATCGATGCACTCCTGTCTTGATAATCCACGTCGAAATTCGTAAAAAAGCATCGCACGAAAGTGTTGACGAATTAACTCCATTTTTTCGCTGAGACAGAATTTTCGAGTCACTGCAACAACACAAGTTGTGATCAAACGACAACATGGTCTGAAGAAAGTTTGCGTTAAAAGGGTTAAACTTTCAAATGGAAATGTCAGATGGCGCCTAAAGCACTTAACGTTGTCAAGGCTCAAAATATAAATAGCAACCCTGGTACCGGTTATCAAAACAATATACTCGTATTTAAACATTCACAAAAGTCGAATTACGATATGACCCATTTATTTTAATTCGGAAGCAAAACAATTTTGAAAATCTCTTTATCATCGTATTCTTTTTAACCATAACAAATTTCAGGAGTAAACAAACCAAATTAAACAAATCAGCGGTTATTCCCATGTGTAAATCATCAATAAATCGTATATTTTAAAGATTTGCTCAACGCCTCGAACGCGATACGCAAAAGACTTAACAGAATAGAAGCATTAAATTATTTGACAACACTTTAGTTTGATTCAAAGGATAGTACTCTAGATATAAGTAGTTTGATAACGCAGAAAATGAACGCAATGTTTTTAATAATAGTTAAAATTTGACCATCAGAGAATAATAAACTCCCAACCTCCGAACCCACAAAGATGTTCTCTAGTTTAAAATTATTACGATTCACCAAACCTAAAATAATTGAAATACATACACCAATAATCAAGTTAAATATTTCAGGTACTACCCAGTTATTATATTATCAATCGTTCACTGTCTATTATTTGAAAAGCAGTATTATTGAATTATTGTAATAGCATTAATACTGGAATGGATTAATTTCAGAATTAAAGGCACGTGTTGTCTTCGATTTAAATTAGCAATTTCGTCTTATTATTAAACATTTCAATTTCATTAACATAATTTCGATTTATTATGTATATTAACGGTCGACCTGGCAGAAAAAAGTGAAATTATATTCCACTCAAGAATGCAATGGGAAATCTAAAGACTATACAATTTTGACAGCCTAAGTGTCCCTGAGACCGATTGATTTTTGTTTTTATCGCAATTATTTATTCTCTTCCGACTTTGTTTGCAATTCAGCACAAAGATCCTACGAACCAAGCTAGTGCAAACTGCTGTTCTCATTACACCGTGAGCAAACAGTCAACTCCGGATAATCTGTTTGCGGATTAAGCATATGCACGGGGTAAGAGGCATCACTGCTAGACATATAACTACTATGTTTGATTTTCAAACACGCTCTTGCAAGTAACTTGTGCTCACATTTTGATCACCTTACATTAAGAAACGACATTTATGAGAAATGAATATTAGCATATTCACAGTAGTTTTAATTTAATGACATTTGTGTTCCAAATGATCCCAAAGACGAAAGTCAATTTATTCAATCGCATCGCAATAAAACTACGATTATCAAAAATATTTACATGATTTATAAATGTACTTGAACTAATATTTTTTATTGTGAGTACCTCTTGTGAGTAATATTTTAGCGGCCTGAATTAATTCCATTTAGGATATTATTTATTATATAAATACTTGAACTGCTTTTTCACTAAAGAGCGTTCGTGATGATGAAATAAAATGAATGAATGCTTCCTAGAAATAACCTTAAAGAAATATATGAATTTCAATAAATAAAAATAGGCAATTTCTCCAATATTGGCAAATTTACATAAGAGACATGAATAAGGTAGTCAAGTATTCCTAACTATGACTAATTATTCCCGTCTTCATTTTTGCCATCCTATTAAAGTTAAGCATTATTTAAAATAATTCATGCCGGGCGAATAACGTAAGTTATATCTATAATAAACAACTACGCCCTCATTAGCTTGGTTTTTATTTAATGTGACAATACCTTTTCGAACTATAGTCGAAATAGGTTCCACAAATCGAAGTTCAAGAGAATTAAACGCGTAATTGACGCACTCACAGACAAGTATTCTTCAGAAACTTCTTATTATGGTTGTAATAAATTCCGGTACTTAAAACTTTCTCTCAAAGTACCGTGGTCCATTATTACCAATAAACAAACCTTTTTTTTAATGTTAAGCGAAATTTCCACACCATGCAATGGAGTGAAGTTAAAACGGGAGTATTTTCATTCGACGCTTTACCCCTCCGCTAAATTTGAACATCAGGCCGTAACGAGCAGGGGCAGCAGCATTAAGAGGAAAAATCAAAATTTAATGCAGATTACCCACGAATCTGTGATATTTTAAGAAAATCTGGTATAACCCCAGATAAAAGAAAAGGTCAAACCAATTACTTCCAAATGATAGAAAGGACCTGGGAGGGAGGGGGAGGCAAAGCAAACCCGTCGAGTTGAGAGATGCCTCTGTATTATCAATCATTAGGTGGCAATCGAAAAAATTGGATTTAAATGCTTTTTCAGAATATGAGTAGGACGACGTAACCATAGGCTCGTTCAATCGTCGCAGGTGGCGTCACGGTAGACGGAACCACAAGTAAATAACTCGTTTATGACATCCAGATTTTCCTTTGATTTAGCCTTCTGCACAATTCCAAGAGAATACTTCAGCGTAAGAGATAATTCTTCGACAACTTCCCTAAAAACTGCGGATTTATTTTGAAAATTCTCTAAACGAGAAGTAAACGCGCTATTTCCAACTCACGCACACACTAGATTTCCGATCCTCACCACAATCTTTAAACCACTTAATCGACAGTAAAACAAGATGTGCGGATAAAATTACACATATCTAAAACATCCACTTAGTTCACAATTACTAGGATTCCTCAAGCAACCACATAAAAGCTCTTTCGACTCCAAAACAACATGTGAAAACCAAAAAGTAAAAACTATTGATAAATTTAAAATTCTAATCGTTTGGATTTCATCTTATCGACTGAAATCAACTCATTTTTTTTAGGTTAAAACAACCGAATTTGACCTTAGGCTGCGCGAAATTAGTTACATTTTGTATCACGATCTACCAGCTAGCTAAACGATTTTCGACCTGAAAATTTGTAATCGAAAAACCAAACAGCAAAGTGATAAAATCTCCTCTGCCGATACAATATAAACGGCTTCAATTAATGCTGTGCATATTTGATCTCGATCAAAAAAAAAATTCCATAAGTGTGATAAGAAGCCCGAGTGGCGAATGATGGAGAGACTAATAATTTGTTGTTGAAATTAAGTCGTACAACCTAATATCAAGTGTTAATTACACAAATGAACTGAAGAGCTATCTAAAATTCGCCTAATTAATCTATTTTAAAATAAAGTACAAGTAAATGAAAAGGATCCGCGATTGAGAGATTCATAACGACTATGTGAAATTTTATTTGAAGAGAAATGTACGAGTACTCGTACAAAATAAACTCATGAGTAAAACGGGATTTGCATTAATTTTTGATGTTGCTAAAACGGGCTTAAATTAAAATTCCCATAATACTTACAGTCAAACATTTTAGTTAAAAATGGATTGTGGTAGACTAACATTTAAATTCTACATACTTATTATATGCCCACTTGTGATTATTTGTGCGCTTTTCCGAATCATAGCGAAAAAAATGTCAGATTCGCTTAGAATTTTTTACCCCTGTCATTAATCTTTTTCGTTGATTTTTTCCTGATTTTAGTTCGTTGATACAAAAATAATTTTTGCACGCGACTATTTATACGGATTGCCACTGACAGTATTACTTTGGAAATCCGCAACTTAAATAATCCGCGTCATAAGTATGTGATGATAGGTCACGGTCAGTGATTTTAAAATGGAATAAAATAAACAATTAACCATGTACACCTGCGGTCAACCGAACAACAAAGATATAATGTAAATGTGTAATGTCCCTCAATCTTCTAATAGTGCCTTTGATAACTATTTGCCGCAAAATACTGATACAAGATATTACAGTATGAAGGATGAAAGTTAACAAAATTATAAATGACCGTGTCTAAATTAACATGTACCGGGTGAATTCAAAAGGAGGACCAATATTCAGCTACTAAATAGACTTTCAATCCCATAATAAAACCAATGTTATGTGCTACAACATATGTCTTTCATCTCATTGATTCTAAACAGAGTAATCACCTAACTTGAATTTCCGAAACCGGCTAATTAATATCGTCGTTACCTGGCTTTAGCATCAATTTAGTTGGCGCTGAATCCCGTTTCAGTCACAGCGTCTGGCTTACAATAAAAGTAACGTTTTCGCAAAAACGTGGAATTATTCACGTGATATCGAGCCTTTGATAATCCGAAATTCAAATAACTCATCATACTGCTACTAATTCCCGCAAAGAACTCATCAGAGACAACATTTTCAAAATATGACAGTAGTTTTATATGAACCCCTCTCGTTATATTCCTTACCTGGATACGTCTACGAAAATTTATTTTTATGGCCAAAATAAATATAATTAATGATAGTAACTATCAAAAAACTCAAAATATTATATTTATTCTTGTTAAGCTCAGTCTTGTGATTCCTAGTTAAACTGAGCATGTGCTTTAATCTCCAGTGAAAGCAAAAAATTAGTTCTACCTAAGTCCAAACCATCCATTAAATTACTATTCACCTTAAAGAAGGAATTACTATGGTTAGCAAGTTAACAAGAAGACGACATCGCTGCATCCATATTGTTGTACGTGTAATGCGTCTTCTTTTCTCACTGGTCCAACGAAAACCGCGTATTTATCGTCCATGTATATATCTGGTCGATAAATTTAAACTCGTATTCTTATCGTGTTTTACAAACATAAATTTTAAAATTCATATTTCTTTAGGTTTCACGAACATGAGAATCTTTCTCGGGGAAAAGATAAGGGAAAAATCTGTCCTAGTCTATAGAAATCTCCGTAAATTGATCCAGGGCATGGTTAATCGTAGTCAGGGGCCTAAAAAACTATTTTTAATAATTAAAAGATCACTTTCAAGCTGCAACCCGCTCCATCACGCTGTTTAAGAATGCTCGTACGATCCATGTCCTATGTTTCAAAAGTATTAGTGAAATTTTGAAAAGGCTAGAAAAGGGCATTTCATGCAGAGACCCAGGTTTTCACAAACCATCCCATGTTACCAACTCTTAGATAGAAATAAGTAGTTACACGGAGTAAAAATGGTGGACTCCATAAGAAACCTAAAAAATAAATAATTTAGGAGAAAACTCCAGAGCAATTGGTGAAACAAACAAAGTTAATAACTTTGATTCTTTCAAAGAAAATTTCAGCTCCAAAAATTTCATAACATTTCACTACCAAACTTCAACTCTACTAACGTCAAATAAGTATAGGACATAAAATCTTTACCAGTCACTGAGATAGTTCTCAAGCCTTCTTATTTATGTAGGTGCAATTCCAAACGAGATGCCACCTGAACCTAATACATAAGATGTGATTTCAGAGAAAAAGAAAACGGAACCTTCCTTCGCGCATGATTTCTATCTCAAACGCCATTTGCCTAGTAAGGAAACGAAGGAGATTGAACGGGCTTTTATCAAGGGGAGTTTGGAAGCTTCGAGATATGAGCGCCGAACACCCTGCTCCAGCATATTCCGCGTCACCTTGGGAAAACCCACTCCCAGGTTCTAGCGGGACTCGATGAGATCCAAAGCGGAGAAACGACGCAACGGAGCGCCGACGCAATAGAACTCGACATTCCTTTACAAAATCTCTCCGAGGAGATTGCAACAGGCAAATCGACGAGTCTCAGGCGTACGGGGCAAATGGGAGGCTGACGGCGGGGCGGGAAAGAGGGCGAGATCCGGGTGGCATGAGAACAAGACGGTTGTTTCTCACACCAAACCATGCGTTGGTACGCTCTTCCAATCTTACTCGGAAAGAAGGGGATGAGGGGTAGTGTGTAAGAGGGGTAGGGGGTGTCTCGATGTATTCCAAAGCTTCGGATGGGATAGCACACATGTCCCACATATATTCCACGCGGATGGCCGAAAAATTTTTAATTTATCATATCGTAAAATGTCTGCTGCAGAGTCTGAAAACCTCTCCTGAGGGTATAAAGTTTTTACCATAATTGCTTGTCAATAAAATAGGAACGAAATAAAAATGAGAAAGAAAGTTCATTTCCAACTAGCGCCTCCTGTGGAAGTAATCATTTTAGAAGCTATCCCTGCACTGACTAGCTAACTCAAATCATAAAACTCTAAGTCGTCCTCATAAATATGTAACTGATAAAACTACCCTCTGGTTTACATTTTAGGCTATAAGATAGAGGGACGTACCTCCTTTGATCTCAAACATTCACTCTTTTATTTAAAAAAAACATTCACATTGATTCATTACGAAAATTCAATGCAAGATTTGCGATTTTAAATTACGTTGAATATAGGTATTAATGGAAATAAATAATATCAAAAAAGTGAGACAACAAATAAACATGAAATAGTTACAACCATGACAAGGCCCCTGACTCCGCAGCATGTTCTAATACTAACTTTATTAGAGAAAATGCAATAATTCATGGCTCTCATGCAAATCACCTAGAATAAATCTTCAAAATCTCAGCCCCTTACACTTAATTTAAGACTACGTTGCATTTCCTATGAAGAGGACTAAGAGTTTAAAGTAGATATTTTTTTATGTTTTTCGGCAATCATTTCTGTTGGTTTCGCGTCATGGCAGAACTTGAATAATGAAATTTCACGCTTATACGTTTATAACTACAGAAAATTAACCAATCAACATTTATGTCAACATTTTTTTTGTCATTCCAAATTAACTAGCGTTGGAAGCATCACGGAACGCGTTATCTCGTTTAGCGTCGAAGAACAAGATGTGAAAATTAAATTAATATGAAGCTGACTTTATTCATGGATAAAGAGGAAATGGGTACTACTACGCACCGATTCATGCATCAGTAGGTTGGCTTCATAATTTCGATGTTTCCTTTGGCCTCATGTCAATGAGAGTTCTTCAAAAGAACATGGTTGAAAAAATAAAGAGAAAATCTCCCAATAGAGATCATCCCCAAGCCAAACACTACTCTCTTCCCGGCAATTCGTTGAAAAAGGAGCAGTGGCTCGAACATAAAACAATACGCTTCAAGCGTTGCATTTTTAACTGTCACTTTTAAATTGTTTAAAAAACTAATCAGAATTAAATAAACAAATCGCTATAGATTTATGTTAGGTATTAATCAAAGGACTTGGTGTAATAAGGGCTAGTGGAGCAGTAGCTACAGGGTTAAACACGCCGGATATTATTGCTGGTAGTCTATCGTTTAAGATGGGCACAGACTGATAAATCAACAAATTTCTTAGCTTCGTCTAACGAGACACCCAACTCTTCCCAATTCACATTAAATTGTTCCTCACTTCCGCATACTTTCTATCTCCCTTCATTCTGTCCAACCTTTCATTCTGTGCCTATCCTTTTCCTCCCCTTCCCTCGACTGCCTAACGCCCTCACCTCTATCCCAGTGCTCAACATTCCATTGCCAGTTAAAATGGCCTGTATCCATCTTTCCTGGCACCTTTGAGTTTCTACCAAAAACTCTCTCTCCTTCCCCACCACGTCTAGTACCTCCTCGTTTGTTTTCCTTTCAATCCATTTTACTTTTCCATTCTTCTCCACACCCACATCTCTCACCCTCTTATCTATTCCTATCATCATGTTTCAGCGACCATGTTTCCTCGTCGTACAAAACCACGCTCCATATCAAAGTTTTATCGTTTGTCAACGTCCTTGATAGCATAGATGTTGAGAAACGACACTGTCAAGATAGGTAAAGTGTTCCTCCTGCTGTAATTTTTGCCATCTTATTTTAACGTTTAATTGGATATGCGAACGGAAATTCAGAAGAGAAGACGGTGGTCCAAAAAAGTGCTGCAATGCGTGTGAAGAACTTTCCAGAGTATAATGAAGGCTCCATGTTTTTTCATCTGGGGTCGCATCTAGTGATCAGTCTGCTGTTGATAAAACACTTTACACTTTTCACCAGGTGTCCCTAGGCTCAAGCCACCACATTAGAAAGTAACAAGGTGGGACTCGAACCATGATCTTCGGAATAGTAGGCGTTCGAGTTAACACAATGAAGTTTGGAAATATTGTTGACGGTGGATATAAAATGACCAATGATACCATTATTGCTCTTGGAAAAAATAATGGTATGAGAACTTACAGTGACTCATTTTAAATCATATGTAATGCATGTAATGTAATGCATATGTAATAAAAAAATGGCTGATTGAACGAAAATTTCAGATCTTATTAATTCATTAAAGCGATCAGCATGGCAACATAGTTCTTATATAAGTGTGCGAAATTTCTTGAAAGAATTATTATAACTGCTTTTAACGCTCATATATCATCTTACTTATAGCGCATGCCGCGATGCCTTAATCCAATACAATACCCAGGTGAAAAAATATATCTGTTGTCAGGGTGGCCACTCGAACAATGTATAAAAATTCACTGTCTTTTTAAGCTCGCCAATAGCCGTTTTTAAGGTGTGTTTATTAAATCACAGTGGTTCGGAATTGTACCTGTATACTATGATGGTTGATGCGACGGCAATAATAATAATCATAAGAGCAGACATGTCACTTAGATCCAAATAAATCATCAATGTTTAATGCATCGTTCGAACTTACGAAATGTACATTACTAGTGCTGCAGTTAATTTCATCTGCGTGCAGGAAATATGCAAATGATGGATACATACGTGCATTTACGCTTATCGAAATTTATGAATTACTGACAAAGTTATCGCCACCCCGCCATTCCCTAATCCAAGCTTATGGAACTAGATTCACTATAATTCAGTCGCTACTGATAAAACTTTATGCCCGGGAAATTCTCTGACAGAGAATATGAGGGCCTGGAACGTCGGTCATTGATGTGATAGAGTTCCGGGATTTGTTGGAGGCGAAAATTGCGGGATATCTTGAACCTGAGTGTATGAAGGAAGAGAATTCTTTCGGTGAAAAGCACACGGGAGATGCATAGGATAGCAGCTACGTTCGAGTGTCGCAGCGAGCGTCCATTTCCCTCTTAAAGATGCCCGCTGTATGGAGCAACAAAATACTCCTCAATCAGCGAATCTCAAAATAATACCCCGGCATCTACACGCCACAGTGAAAACTTAAAGATTCAACATCAAACACACGACTGTCCAATTTACAGTTTCCGTCCGAGTTTTGAAAATTGTTTCGCTGCCGATATGCATACGGTCTTCTGCGGTTATCATTTGAATAAACAGAGGCCATTCCTAATTTGATGACCGTGATTCATGATGTCTCACGAAAAAGCTAATAAATACCGAGAGATTTCAAAATCAATAATGCGTTTGAATCGACAAATTCCAAGCGTCTTCCTTTCCATTGGCATTCACACCACTTGCACTGGAAAACCTAGAAAATTTCGTACAAAGCGAAACCTGGTGAAAAACAGCCCAAATGTCTTCACAATTCAACGAGCTTGTCGCGCTTCTTCTATCATTACCGCCACTATGTAAAAATTTTGAAATAAAACTTATCATTTACTGTTCAATTAACGGCGCTTGTTGCTCTTGTTCGAGCGTCGGTAAATTTTGGTCCTTTGCGATGCGTCACTTGTACGTCAGACATTATTAGAATTATGATATTAATTTTCCTCGTATGCAATTGTTAAAATAAAGAAGTGATGGTCACGGTATTTCTAAATATATGCGTCAAAAAACGTGAGATAAAAGTCTTCAAGGAGGTATTTAGGTAATGAATACGGAAGCCGACACTTGTGATGTTGATTTTGTGATATATTGTAAAGTGGCGGGGTTGGTAATTACGTATGGCATCAGTGGTGGCTGCATTTATTTCCAATGCTGGTATTGCGGTTGCTCTTGGTAAAATATGTCTGCTCTAAGTGAGATAATACGTGTACTGATCTTTTCCCGCCGCCCCAGGCGCGCCCAGCACCGCTCTGACGGGCTGCGATTGGAGGGGGATATGTTGGCAAGCGACGCTGAAAAAGACAGTCGGCTCTGAGCTGTGGTGTAGTGAGGAGCTCTGTTAACGCGAACCTCCACGCTCGACCCACGTCACGGAACGCGATGCCGAAGTTTTTGGAGCAGCGTTATTCCATCAAATTTGCGGTAAAGCTTGGGAAATCGTCTACCGAAACTGTCGGTATGATTAACCAGGCTTACGGGGAGTCAGCCATGTCCAGAAACATGATCTTTCGGTGGCACAAGATGTTCGTGGAGGGCAGAGAAGAGGTCGACGACGAACCACGGCCTGGACGCCCATCAACGACACTCACCGACGAAAATGTGCGAAAAGTTCGCGATGTACTGAACTCTGATCGTCGTCTTAGTGTTCGGATGATAGCAGAGCAGTGTAATGTGCCAAAAACAATAGTGCACGAGATTATTAGGGACCAATTACAGATGCGAAAAATTTGTGCAAAGTTGGTGCCGAAAGTGCTCAGTGATGATCAAAGACTCAATCGTTTGGAAATCGCGACACAACTTGCGGATCACTGCAAAAATGATCCACATTTTTTATAGAACGTTTCTGTTCCCGAAGATAAAGAGGAGTTTGAAAGGAACGCGATACGGGACTTTGGACGCCGTCAAAGAGGCCGTGACGACGTGTCTTCGAGAGGTTCCCGATGATGCCTTCGCGGGAGCGTTCCAGGAATGGGAACGCCGCTGGAACAAGTGTATCGACTCACAAGGGTCCTATTTTGAGGAATATTAGCTTAAGATATGTAAAAGTGTAATAATTTTTTTTTCCTGAGCTCAGTACACTTATTTTCCGGACGAACCCTGTATGTGTGAGACGATCGGTATAGTGTGGTGGTACTATTTGTGTGGACAAATATAGTACCATGGTTGGTCTGCCTGGATGTAATGAGCGTCGGAAAGGAAAGCTGTTCTAATGAAGCAATGAAGCACGTCCTCGATAATACCAATGTCTTAGCCAAGATAAATTTGTACATACATCTTGCTTGTTTAAGCGGTGGAGCAGTATGTATTATCTGTTTAAGTGCACTATTAGAATTTTTATTTACATATCTCTCAGATTTTTGTGATTTTTTCCACAAATCCACAGAGTTAAAAACGTTAATATTTTATATGAACTTTTTGCAATGTTTGCCATAGATATTATGCCACTTTACTTCCCCTTCTTCTTTTAAGCAAAACCGTACCTGACGTGCAGGAATACACTTTTCAGCCACTAATATTTATCGTAAAATTCAGGAAAAATTTCGAAATTTCTGAATTCAGTTTTTCTTAATTAAAATTATAAGCTTCCCAGATTTACTTAAGAGTTGGCACTAATTTAGTTAAGAAAATTGGAAGAAAATATTTTGCAACCGGTAAATTGTTAAATATTGCAACTCCAGGAACCAAATACATATAGTAAACCTGGCAGCCAAAAGTCATTGCTAAAGTATTCTGGTCAAGTTAATTGTAAAATACTTTGTTTATGCGGAAATATCCGTCATTTCCCATTTTTTCATTTTCTTCATTTCATCTTCTTGTCGGATACAGATATCCCACCCGTTGTTTAGGTTTGAAGTGATACAAAATTAAACGCCTCCGAACTATATTGACTAGGCACCTAGAGTTTGAAGTTCATTGGTGATAGTATGGATCAAATGAAAACCACCGTATGAAATTGTTGCGTCTTACTGACTCAATGGGGCAAAAATTAAGTACTTAGACTAAGAAGTTTCGGAAACCATTAAATCATTCTCAAAAGTACGTGTTGTTTATTGAGTTTACCAGACGACGTAGAAAATAAAGAAATAAAACAGTTAATACAAAAGAATATCATGGCATCGGTGTCTCGTCTAAAAAGAATA
>CM073773.1:18031616-18054792 GCA_037158775.1 Hetaerina titia
AGGAATTGTGCGATCCCGGGTATAAAACAATGACGTGACTGAAGCAGGGTCCAAAATTTCTTCGAGAAAATGGTAACCATAATACAACGCAAGAGGGGAGAATCTTCAGTTCTCAGTAAGTCTTCGGATTTGGCAAATTCGTCCAGATATCAATAAAATTTCACAAAGCTGCAAAGCTGAGTTATGAGATCTATGAAAACCGCATGTGTCAGTTAGCGAAGCCCAGGCGGTAGATACTGCGGAACTAGAGGCCGCATTAATCAAACAGCAAAGGCCAACCATCGTGTCCTTAATCATTCGCAACGTTTGACAGCATCATTGTGTTGATTTACTGAGGTTTACGTCCAAGAGGCAATTATGGGAAGTTTCTGTCTGAATCCATATTATAAATTTTCATTTTCTTCATCCATAAACTTCGATATCATTCAAGCGATTGGCTGAATCATGACTCGAGAATCAAATTAAGGAGAAAATCGCTACAGCCGCGCCAACGACTTGTGTGTGTGTGCGCGTTTTTTTTTGAGGTCCCTTCGCCCTCCCCTACACACACACACACAACTTTCCCTCACCGTCCCCAGACGGAGGGACGGGATGAGGACGAAATGGAGGTTTGAATGGGAAATAATGGGTGAAGGGAGGAGGACAAGAATAAGAGGGAGAGTGAGGCGGGGTAGTGAATTTGGGGAAAGGGAATCAGAAAAGGGTTCGATGAGGGGGGAGGAGGAGGGGACGGAGGCGATAAGCGGCGGTTGTTGACATGAGGGTTTTGAGAGTGGTGGGGAAAAGGTAGGCGGGAAGGGTGGTGGGAGGGGCGGATGCCCGCAGAGGGACGGAGAGGGTGGGCCGGAGCGGGGGTTGATGGCTCCTGCCATACGAAGCTAGCAACCGCATGTCAAGGACTCTGTTGGACTCATCCCCTGGAGTCTCTCAGAGGCCCCGCCCCATCCACAACACCGCCCCGTTCCTCCTCCACACGTCGACGTTCAACGTGTCCCCTTCCACTCCCAACATCCACTGAGAGAGAGAGAGAGAGAGAGAGCCTGTGTAACAACTACAAGCGGAATCTCCGCTACCGCCTGATCCCCTAACTCGCCTACTCCCCCCCCCCCCCCAACTCTCTCTCTCTCTCTCTCTCTCTGAGCCGCTAACAGGACGCGCTCGTGAATAAAGTATGAAATTGTCAATTATGGGCAGCGGCTCAGCTAGAATCCCACGGCTTAGAAGAGATTTATATATCTCCCATATCCCTCCTCCCCCTTTACCTCTCCTTCCCCAACAGTGCCGATGCCTGCCTTGCCTGGCTGCCTTAACTAACCTTTCAATTCACTTTCCCTTCCTCCCTCTCTCTCTCTTTACTTCCTTCCGCCACGAATGTATACACTCTCTTTTTCTCGCCATTTCCCTCCCTTCCTCATTTCACCCCGCCTCTATCCTCTTATCGCTTTAGGGGCCTTCCGCCTGCCTGCTCACATCCCCACCCTTCCTTTTCCGCCACATCCACTCCTCCCGCACAGATGCACACGGTTCAAACATACAACTTTTTAAACTTTCTCCTCTTCAATCCCAAAACCTTTATCATCTCCATCCATTGCGCCGAATATCTGCGGATTATGGCCACGTGCGCGTGCACTTTTCCCATTCTTTACGCATCCATTCGAAGGAAACACCCGGCGGCCTTCCCTCCCGGCGTGGACCCAAAACGACGGCGGCCCTACCCTCCCCGCAAGAACCCTCACGCGACCATGCACCCTCCTCCCAGATCCAACGCTTGTTTGTTTTAATAAACCTCTTGTTATTACATAAGCTCAAGTTATTCGCTTCTCAGTACCGCCGTCAGTCAGGACCTCCAACGTCACCTTCCTCAGGTGTTCCAACCCAAGCCCCGAGGCTTTATACGCCTCCGGTTAACAACAGCAGACAAGTCTTCCGGCTAAGAGATTAAGGGAGATTTCAATGTCCTTTCTCATTTCAAAACATTTCCGCAACAGACGCTTCGGCTAATGCTCACAGAGTGATCAATCGGTTTGAATCGTTACTTTATTTTTACTTTAAAATTCCTCAGTCACTATTGCTATGCATGATTGTTATAGTAAGCAAATTAATATAAAAGGGGTGAAAATCTCTTTTAAAAAATGTAGCTTTCAGTAATATATATTGATGTTAGTCAAGCTGCAATGCACTTTAAGTCCATTTCAATATAAGTTTTTAAAGAAAAATATACTGTTACAGCATACATGTTTGCACCAAAAAATATTACCCATGGAGTGGTGTTATTAAAAAATGACAATTGGAATCCGAGAAAATTTAAGTAATCCCTCTATTGCTTCTTTGAAAAGGGGGTATAATTTGACTTAAAATATTTTTCATAGAACTAAGTCGAAAAACTATTTTTCTCTCCCATTTCAAATTACAATTGGAGGTCAAAGAATTTAGTCAACCAGACACCTATTGGCTTGGTAATGGCTTTCAACGGGTCCACAAAAGTCAATGAAAACAGAATATAGGAAACCTACAGAGCATCCATGAGCCTTGGATATAGCCTTGGATTGGATGGCAAGCCCTTTTGATTCCAACCACTTGGTAATGAATTGAAGCTTTATTTCCACAAATTACGTACGACATAGAAAATAACCGAGTCAGAAAATTAACGAGATAAATAGAAAACTCCAAAGAACACTACACTGCTACTTGCACCAGACCAAACCATTACTAGCATTGAACGAATCACTCAATGAGTTTACTTTAAATTTGGTTTTTGTCGGCCTCCCTTTCTCGGATCTGGACAAGTGTTTTATAGCAAAATTTAATTGAAATCTTCAAAATAAGATGTCCATCCCCATCAAAAAATGTTAACAGGCAATATCCCTTTTCGCAAAGAAACGCCGTGGAGAATATTTGCTCAGGCAGAAAACAACGCGTGATTAACGGAGACACTTTAAATGAAAATTTACATCCCTAAATCAAAGCTAATTGAAAAAGCGAATCAATGAGTTCAGAGCAAATAAGAAGGCACCGTTAATGAGGAGAGGGAGTACAATTATTTAGAAAAAAATTAATTACATAATTTGTCCTACCATTTTCCTCTTACTCCGTAACTCATTCCAAGAGATCCTATTTTCCCTGCAGTCCCTGAATCTGAATGTCGATTTCACACTGGTCATTTGCCTAGTTTGAAAAATTTAATTTCTGATTATTCCTACAAGTCTTAGGGGCTGAGAAGGAGAATATATTTTACTTCCACTCAACTGTTTTTCCTATTGTATAATTAGATTATCCAAGGTAAGCACATTCTTTTCTTAAAATTAATCCAGACATCACAGTCCTTGGATGTAGAAACGACTTATTTTAATAGTAACGGTTTTCCATCATTAATTCCTCAATTAATATTTAGGCTATTTATACTTTTATAATAATTCCCATTGAAACCTGATACCGTTTGAGTATTTGCATATTATGGCTAATTGGTTATGAGATTCGTTTAATCTCAACATTTTTTAAGTTGGTACATGATGATAGAAAATCGGAAACGCAAATATTGTTCTTCGTAGTTTCCTGTATATTTAAGGCGATTTCATAACTGATGCCTTTACAGCCAACTAACAATGCTTTGCTGTTATTGTCTTCGCATATTTCAAACTATATTTTTTAAAGTAAGCTCAAATGATAATAATGAAATAACTAACTTAATTTTCATCACATACAGGAAAAAATTGACAAAGGTATATTTTTACCCATCCTTTAAAATCCACTTGAGTGTTGAATAATTCGTTGTGTTGAAATGAATTAACCGTGGAAAATACTCAGGCATGACTTTTCTCTCTAATTTCAAGCCACTATGTAACCATCGAATCTCTATAAATGTAGCAACTACTAAGGAATAGGAAATTCTCCTTTCATATTCGAACACGGTCATCTACTAAGATTCCCTACGTCCCTCCTCCTTCCCTTTATCCTGGCCTTACCTCTCTTGATGCCTTCCTTTCTTCCGTCACTCCCTCATTCAGGGTCTAGAGATTGAGGCTCCATCGGGTTCGCCAGTGAGTGACAAGCGAATAATACAACATTTTCTGCGTGTTCCTCATATTTTTTTATCCATTTCTATTGACACCTTTCCCTCTTCGATGTCCAGTTCAATATTTGGGGTTTATTTCAATATGTCCCGCCCTTCCTCGGCACTCGCTTTTCCAACCATTCCTAAAGTGTTCTACTTGTTATGTTGTCCGATGTTTTGCCTCGTAAAACTTATATTTCCCTTTAAAATTTATCAATTCAAATGGCCAATTTCTTTAAATTGCTCCTTTACGCACTCATTCCTTAGTTTGCAGTGATGGTAATGCCATAGAGTCGTCATTTCAGCATTAAAAGTCATGCAACTTTTGTTTATAAACTGACTTCACTTTTTGTTTTCCGTGCTGATCATGTTTTTCTCATGAATCTAGAGAAAAATGAACGAGTTCCTATTTGTCCAAAAAAGTGATCTAACCAAAACTTCATTTTTCTTAACGTTTGTCCAAAAGAGTACTTATTATTCGCTTGTAGTTAAAATTACGATTCACATCTTAGCAAGTTAATATGTCTACCAAAATGCTGGAAAATGGTGACCGTTATACATACTATGCATACAGTTAAGTGAAAACCACAAACGCTATATATAGGTTTGTCTATATATAGCGTTTGTATATATGTCTATCGAACAAATAAATGCAATGAATTTCTGCGGAAAAGTATTGGTTCTTTTTCTATTTCTAGCTCACTATCAATCTGTCTCGAGCAAGGAGTGGATTCAAGAGACTCGGTCAGAGGATACTTGCAATATGACAGAAATCAAAAAATAAACATTCTTTCCAACTCATAATGTAATTTTTTTAAGCACGTGACATATAAAATCATAGCCTTGCTCACATTTATAAGTGAATAAAACCATCTTCAGATGTTTTATTCGCTTATGCGAAAGTTGTAACGACATTTAACATCGATGAAGGAGGCGAATCAAACGATAACGAAGGAAAAATAATTATCAACTCAGCGTAAAGGGGGATCGGGATGGTGCGGTGGTTAACATACTGGCTTCCCACCCAGAGGGCTTGGGTTCGAATCCCGGAGGCGGAAGACATTTTGCAGTGGTATCCCGATCCCTAATTGTGGTGCTTTGTGGAGAGCACTTTGAGTGAGTACGCCGTCCGTCGGACGGGACGTTGTGCTGCGCACCCCTTGGCGCCTTTCGTTAAGAGTAGACTAATTCCGAAGTCAGGTTTCTCTCCAATCTTCATCCTTTCCTTTCCATTCCTAATGGCGCAAATGACCTTAGCTGTCGGTCGCCTCCCCTAAAAACTACTACTAATAAGCGTAAAGTACAATATTTCTTTTTTGACTCGCACTAAAATAAAAACAACCGTTGATCGTGGTCGACACACAATATTTTTTCTCCTCTGCTGGAATGGAACATCTTCTGAATAAAAAAATAAGTCCGGAAAATTGAGACCTCTCAATAAATTCTTTTTACTAAGTATGGCATGAAATTTCTCAGTACAAGGATCACTAAATCCGAAATAGGAACGGGGGTCGATGATTTGTCATACCACAAAATTTAGTCCCATTTTTAAAAATAAAGTCACTTCATCTTAGTCGAAAAACTACATCAAAGCTTTAGAGTTTCAAACACATTATTCTTTCTCCTCTCAAGCATTAAATGCCTCCGTGACTCAAGATTCTATTCTCAAGCTTTCAGAGTGGCATCATTCATTGATGTCCCCTTAAAAAACACTAGCAGGGTCGGTGAGATGTAAAATATTCTTGCATCAGAGTGCTGTGTTCCGATGCTTTTAAGGGGAAAATAATGCCAGCGTTCCAGCGTACAAAACGCTCCAACAACCGATGTCGTGTTCGAACAATGCCTCTCTACCACCATCCGTTTCCATCCTCCAACAATTTCTGCAGCATCAAATCGTCTCATTCTCATCTCTCCCGACGCATTTTCCGTCACGATGCCTCTTCTCTTTCCTCCCCTTCCTCTCGGTTCTCAGTCGGCTTGCTACATATCTATACCTTTTAATCCACCACTTCCCTCTCCGCCTCGTTCCTACGGCTCTCCCCTCTCCATAGAATTTCATTAGGGTACTGTCTTTTCCGCAATCCTTACTTCCCACATTCCCTTCCACCTCTTTACCTATCTCTTTCTTCCATCTCACTCATCTTCCTCAGAGGAGAAGGAGCTTTCATCTTTTGTGATGACGGTTCTGTGGGTAAGGTTCTTATTTTCCACTGATCCCTTGTTCCGCCTCGTTCCCCTACTCCCAACCACGCCTCATGTTTCATTAAACTACGCCAGGCAAGACTGTTTGTTTCATGGGGAATTAAGTCCGCTTTATGTCAGCTTGGTTCTTACCATTCAGATTATCACTAGCTAATGAGTTTCAGTGAATGATTCATGTAACGTTCCAGGCCGAGGATGGAATTTTGGCACCAACATCACGAGAAAGGAGTTCATAAAAAAATACCCGCAAGTTCCACGCAATTACCGAAATCCCCATTGTTATCAATTTTTCTATCTCTAACCAGTACTGAATATTCCGCTCAATTAACGAAGATTAAAAAGAGGCATTTTTGTGAAACAGGATAGACACAAAGTGCTTCACAGAAAAAAATTTATTGGATGGAGCAAATATGTGATATTTGCTATGTAGATTTCTAACATCAATAACAGCTATTCCTACGAGTCGTAATTGATAATACGCTATTGCCTATTCAAATAATTAAGGCATTAATTAATCATAATTTTATTACTTATATTTTAATCAACCAAAGTAATTGTCCTGTGGCCATTATACTCCCGCACAATTAAAATATCAGTGATACGGCGATATTTAATCAAAAAGTAGAAATAGCAGGTGCCAGTAAAGGAAAATATGTTTTACCAAACCTTACAAGAAAGTTAATGTTGCTGTCTATTATCTTGTGTACTGATAAATGACCACATTACCGTTTGATATTTGAGATGAGAAAGCTAAGTAGCGCCAAACAAATCATCATAAGTGGTATTCGAGTACTTACAGAGATAATGATAACATAAAACCAAAGAGTACACAGCAATAATCCTCAAAGAAATGTTGCAACAAGAATAACATATTTAAAAAATTATTTTTAAATGCGCACACGATATTAATCAATAGCGCTATAATTTTTAGTAAAACTTGAATACTTGTAATTTTATCCCAAAGAAAACAGCGAAACATTCACATTACGCATAGACACATTTCTTAATGGCTTCCTGCAAACATTTTTTTGAGTTTTCAAACTTTGGACAGTAACGACAGAAATGCTTTTTGTGATACTTTAAGTTTTCTTAATTTTAAATGAAATTGGACATAAACTCCATGGCGACGAAACCAACGTTTCATGGCGGCAGCCCATTCAATTAACTAGATGACAGATAAACCCTGCCTCCCATCTGATTCCCATTCATGATACACCCCAAACGGGGATACTAACTCTTTCCTATATGAGCTTTCAAACTGTAGCGTACGTTCCACAAACCTATTGCATACATATATACCATTACCATTGAAATACATATGAAGTGAATACGAACTTTAACCTGCGTATTCAAGCAATATGGCAAATTATTAACGCTAAGTACGGTACATGAAATGTTCTCCTTATATCTACCATGTATATCATGTATACCTATATGAATGACTGTATGCCAGCTATTCGTCGGTTTTTCATGTTTGAATGAGTGTGTGTGCGTATATGCATGTATGTACGTATATGTATTTGCATATACAGGGTTTCGTTCCAAAAGTAATGCAATTAAATTTCCCGCGCCACTCCTATTGGACGAAGTAGGATCAAACTACTTGGAGTAAATGGGGGGAACGCTAAGCTTTTTCGCAAAACTGGTATTGGTCCTCTTTAAGCCGTAAAAGCGGTAGGATGTCAGTTATTGTAAACCTCTGCGTGCCAATCGTGCCACGAAAAAAATGGAATCGACGCGTGAGCAACGTTGCCCGATTACTAAGTTTTGTGCTAAACTGCAAAAATCTCTTGATCCCTTGAGGCTAAAAAAATGATTCGTAAGGCTTACTTTCTCTGCTTCTACCCGGCTCTGTCCAATTCACAAGCTTCTAGGTGGTTAAAGGCCTTTAAGGAGAATCGGAAAGAGGTTCACGACGAACAACGCTCTGGGCGGCCGTCAACCAGCAAATCCGACAACAATGTGGCTCGTGTTCAACAATTGCTGGACTATGATCGTCGATTGAGTATCAATATGATTGCCAATGAACTGAACTTGTTGTGTACTGGTGGGTTTCCCATTGTTACTGAAGATTTAGCGACGAGGAAAGTGTCCCCCAAGTTCGTGCCCAATGTGTTTGCCATAACTCGCTACGAGTCCGCGAGCTCCTGGCCAAACACCAGGTGTCAATGCTGCTCCATCCCCCTTTAGTCCTGGCGTCGCCCCAGCAGATTTCTTTTTGTTCCACAGATTAAGGCAGCCCTGAAAGGAACCCGTTTTTCGGCCGTAAAAGAGATCCAATCAGGATTAATCCAATATTTATGTATCCGCGGACACCGGATTTGTAACACCACAACCACTCTCAACAAATACCTCCACTATCTACACCTTGCAATTCACAAACGCTGTTACCCAGAAAAGCTCCTAAAAAATAATATCCCCCGCCCCACCTAACCTCACATGCCACAGAAAAAACAACCCCACATCTGACGCAGGACTCAATCTTTGCACCACCTATTTCCCCGGATCCCACAGACTGAAAACCTTCCTTAAAAAACCGTATCCTATTTTACAAGAATATTATGCTACCTCATCCTTACTGGTCAAATTCCCCTTTCTCGAATACAGGCGATCCGCCAATCTCAGAAACCTGAGATCCACCAACCCTTTGGCGTCCTCACCCTCTGACAAATTTCTTCATATTTCCCCTACTTGGCGTGAGTCAGAAAGGTATCGGAAAGGTTAGATTATAATCTGTTTAGACACAGGTTTAGGAACAGTGTGGTAAATTCGCACAGCTTCCAGGGAGGGGACGCGGAATCTCACCACAATTTAGTTATGTAATGTAGCGTCTGTTTCAAAAAGATAAGGCAGGGGCGGCGGGTTAGGAAATGGAATGTAGAAGCATTAAATGGATTGACAAGGAAGGAGTCTCAGCAGGCTCAAAAATCGTGAATAAGGGAAAAGAGCTGGGTACGATCGAGGAATAATGGTAATGTATCAAAAAGAGATATCTGAAGCCGCAAAAGAAACTATAGGAACCCTTACATGGAAAAGGAATAAGAAACTATGGATCACGGATAAGATGATTAGAAAGATAGAGGAGAGAAGAAAATGGAAAAATGTAAACACAGAGTTAGGGAAAGTTAAAAGTTAAAAAGAAGTATAAAGAGTTAAACAATAAATTGAGATGGGCCACAAATAAAGCTAAAGAAGCCTGGTGGAAGACGCAGTCGGTAGATATGGAAAGTTAGCAGAGGAAGGGTGAAATTGGTGCGCTATACAGCAAGGTTAAATCACTATCGGGAAGTAAGAAGGAAATAGCTGTTCCAACATTTAGAGATAAGTTAGCTGACATTGGAAAGATCCAAGAGATATATACATACTATTTGAATATATATATATATATATATTCAAATTTGAAAATCCCGCCATACGGCGCACAAATATTCATTCAAACAGAAATAGGTATAAGGAAAAGGGATAGGAAAACACATAAAAGGCGAACACAGGACATGTGGGGAAGGCGGTTTTTGAGCATATCACGAAAGTAAAAATATTTCCTTATCCGGGATGTGAACCACGGACCTTCCACTTTCCGGGCGGATGCTCTACCTATTGAGCTAATAAGGAAACCTGATTTACCTTGAGATCTGCGATCTTATAAAGCGCCAAAGTACTCCGATTGATGTTGCCCGAGAGATGGCGTTATGGAGCTGTTCCACCTACCAAAGGAGAAATAGACGGGAGACAAGAAGGGGAAAGGATAGTAGAAAAGCATTCATACGATATTATAAAGGATAGGAACGGTGCGTTTCATGGCACGCATAGCCAGAAGAAGAGACGAGCCACATTGGCCAAACACATATTCAAACTTGAAAATCCCGCCATACGGCGCACAAATATTCATTCAAACAGAAATAGGTATAAGGAAAGGGGATAGGAAAACACATAAAAGGCGAACACAGGATATGTGGGTAAGGCGGTTTTTGAGCAGATCACGAAAGTAAAAATATTTCCTTATACCTATTTATGTTTGAATGAATATATATATATATATATATATATATATATATATATATATATATATATATATATATATATATATATACATTCAAACACGAAATACCGCCATATGGCGAATAAATATTCATTCAAATTGAAATAGAGATAAGGAAAATGGTAAAGGAACGCATATAAAGGACAAACACAACAGAGGTGGGGATGGCGGATGTGAGCAGATCACGAATGTAAAAATATTTTCCTCGACCGGGACTTGAACACCGGATCTCTCCACTTGCCGGGCGGATGCTCTAAACCACCTGAGCTATCGAGGAAGAGTACTTTTACATTGAAATCTGCGATCTTATAAAGCGCCAAAGTGCTCCGAATCATTGCCCAGAAGATGGCGTTAGGGAGCTGTTACACCCACCAAAGGAGAAATTGACAAACAAGAGGAGAATGGACAGTAGGTTAGCAAGCATACAACATCATAAAGGATAGGAACGGTGCGTTTCTTGGCACGCATAGCCAGAAGAAGAGACGAGCCACATTGGCCAAATACACATTCAAACACGAAATACCGCCATATGGCGAATAAATATTCATTCAAATTGAAATAGAGATAAGGAAAATGGTAAAGGAACGTGAGAGATCCGGTGTTCAAGTCCCGGTCGAGGAAAATATTTTTACATTCGTGATCTGCTCACATCCGCCATCCCCACCTCTGTTGTGTTTGTCCTTTATATGCGTTCCTTTACCATTTTCCTTATCTCTATTTCAATTTGAATGAATATTTATTCGCCATATGGCGGTATTTCGTGTTTGAATGTGTATTTGGCCAATGTGGCTCGTCTCTTCTTCTGGCTATGCGTGCCAAGAAACGCACCGTTCCTATCCTTTATGATGTTGTATGCTTGCTAACCTACTGTCCATTCTCCTCTTGTGTTTGTCAATTTCTCCTTTGGTGGGTGTAACAGCTCCCTAACGCCATCTTCTGGGCAATGATTCGGAGCACTTTGGCGCTTTATAAGATCGCAGATTTCAATGTAAAAGTACTCTTCCTCGATAGCTCAGGTGGTTTAGAGCATCCGCCCGGCAAGTGGAGAGATCCGGTGTTCAAGTCCCGGTCGAGGAAAATATTTTACATTCGTTATCTGCTCACATCCGCCATCCCCACCTCTGTTGTGTTTGTCCTTTATATGCGTTCCTTTACCATTTTCCTTATCTCTATTTCAATTTGAATGAATATATATATATATATATATATATATATATATATATATATATATATATATATATATAAGAACATATAGAAGCACTGTATCGTAAAGAACTTAAGCCAACAAGGTTAGGCATAGAAAAGGAACATGACGTAGATGAAGATAGGTTAGTCCCAGAAATATTCGACGATGAGATAGAAAGGGCATTAAGGGAGATGAAACCAAATAAGTCCGTGGGGGTAGACAACATTCCTGCGGAACTACTGAAAAGTTTAGGAAAATGTAGGAGGATTATTCTATACGGACTGATTCGTAGTGTCTATGAGGAAGGAATCTGGCCGGAAGACTTTGGTACATCAGTGTTAGTTCTTATTCCGAAAAAGGTAAAGGCTACGTCATGTGAGGATTACAGAACAATAAGTTTAATATCCCACGCAGCCAAAGTTATTCTCACGATCATAAACAAAAGGATAGAGAGTAGGGCAAATGATTACTTAGGGGATGATCGGTTTGGGTTTAGGAAGGGGAGAGGTACGCGTGATGCCATTGCAGCAATGAGATCACTAATCGAGAGGAATATAGAATACAATCAGGACGTATTTGTCTGTTTCGTAGATTCTGAAAAAGCGTTTGATAGAGTGATTTGGGAAAAAACTAATGAATTTGTTGCAGAAAAGAGGAATAGACTGGAGGGACAGGAGGCTAATCCGCAACCTCTACATGTCCCAGACTGCTCTTGTGCGAGTGGGGAACAGAGAGTCCGGATGGGCAGTGTTAAGAAGAGGTGTAAGGCAGGGTTGTCCAATATTACCGGTGCTGTTCAACGTATATGTAGAGGAAATGATTAAAGAGGCATGGGAAGAACTGGAGGTAGGAATGAAAGTCGGAGGGGAATTCATAAAACCAGTTAGGTTTGGTGATGACCAGGTTTTGGTTTGTCAGTCAGCCAAGGGGTTGCAAGCATTGCTGAGTGAATTGGATATTCATTGCGACAGATATGGGATGAGAATAAATATTAATAAAACAAAGGTTATGCGATTTTTCCGAAAGAAAAAGACTTAAGCTAAACGTTGAAATAGGAGGGGAAAAAATAGAGCAGGTAGAACAGTTTACATATCTCGGAAGTGTTTTGGACCAATACGGTCAAAATGGTAGGGACGTAAGGAGAAGAATTGCGCTAGGCAAGGAGGCTTTCTCAAGGAGGAGGGAGTTGATGAGGGGGACGTTGAGTCGGGAGGTTAAGACAAGACTCGTAAAAACTCTGATATGGAGCGTAGCTATGTATGGTGCGGAAACGTGGTCACTGAAGCAGGAGGATAGACGTAGATTGGAGGCTTTTGAAATGTGGGTGTGGAGAAGAATGGAGAAGGTGAAATGGACCGAAAGGAAAACAAATGATGAAGTACTAGGCAGGGTGGGAGAGGAGAGGAGTTCGTTGAGAGAAACCCTATGGAGGCAGGAAAAATGGATGAAAGGCGCATTGAGCGGCAGTGGGATGTTGAAGACTATAATAGAGGGGAAACTGTTAGGCAAGCGAGGAAAGGGCAGGAACAGGATAGGTATGTTGGACGAGATGAAGGGAGGAAGGAAGTACACAGAGATGAAGAGGGACCTTATGTAGAGTAGGTTGCTGGATTGTGTTTTGTTAGGAGTCACAAAATATTCTTTTGGTAGTTGTGTCCATCCAAAAACCTACCTTAAAGGGTAGATTACCTTACAATAAATGTATATATATATAAATGATTATTTTTATTACTTTGTTCATGATATATTATATATATAATATATATATACAATATAATATATATATAAAGGATATGTAAACGCAGACAGAGGACAGACCAGGACGTTGATTTATGACGATTCAATCCTTTAATGACAAAATTAGCTTCATTGGAGAAAATGAAGTTAGAAAAAATGTTCTTTCTACATTTTAAGGGTGGGAGTATTCCTGGCTATATCCCTTATTGAAGGAGACATGTTTTTGGAAATCATTAGGGGCACCCCGATGGCATGCTTTTCATTGAAAACTATCGCCCGAACGCACTGGCAAGTAATTTATTCCAACCTCTAATACGATCCATCTCTCGTCGGAACAAAAGAATGTCTTGAGGCCTCGGAGATCCGAGAGAATGATAAACGAAAAGGGAGATGAGAGAAATGGATAGATGTGATGAATGAAGATAAGAGACGCTTAAAAAAAAGAGGATTCGGAGGGATGGGGGGTGGGGTCGAGAGGTGGGATTCTGTCCAATCGCTGTTCAATTCCAAATTCTCATTCCGATACCCATCCTAATTTGTTCTCGCCTTTTCCATGACGCTCCATCCATTCCGAACCAATCCGCTTCGCATATTTTTGCATCCTTCCTATTCCCCTCCTGTCTACCCCTCCTCTCCCACTCCATTGAGCGTGGAGGATGGGGATGGGCTTCCTGGCGAAAAGATTTGAGAATTCTGGAAGCTGCTGCACGGAATGTAGCAAGCCGAGGTAGACCGAGGGATATAAAAGAGTTCGAATGCTATCAAAGCTGAGGGGACTAGGATGGGCAAAAGAGATGAGGGGATGGAGGGAAGCATCGGGGAATTTTCCATGACACAAATTCAAATCGACATGGCATTACCCACACAGACATATGAAACTCGTTAAATTCAGCTTCAATTCCGTCCTGATCACTGATAAGTGAGGTGGTAGTGGAGAGGCTGTGACTGCCTCTGTGGCGTGGTCTAAGCCCCTATTGAATAGCTGGAACATGGGAAACCCTCTTGAATTTCTCTAGTATCACTCGAAGGCATATAGCTTCCAAATTAAGCGTACAAGTTTCCCATATCGAATGGCTAACGGATAATTTCATTATTATAACCAAGGGATCGGACCGTAATGCGTGTATTTAAAAAAATATCAAGATTTTAACATAAAAATAATAACTGGAATTCTCGTGCCTAAGACAGATTATAAAAGAACGCAACCAATTTCATACATAGGAGTATCAAAGATTCTGCGATTTAAGTATGGATGCAGATGAGGTAAGAATGAAATATTTTACTTTATTTTTATGCTAAACGTGAGGAGCAAAAGTTATTTGTGCGTTGGAAGTCATGGGCGTGATGCGTTTGGTTAATTTCGCCAATTATTATGTTGGGAAACAACCAATAACGACGAAATCAACATCTTTTATTCTTCCAACATTCTTTATTCTTTTGTGAATTTTTCAATGAATTTAGGAGTAGAGAAAACACTTCTCAAAAAAAACAACTGTAAAAAAATTGAGAGCGGAGGGGAAACATTTACGACGAATTCATACGTGCAACAGCTGATACTACAAGAGAAGCAGAATGCAGGAAATACCTTTTCAAACCCTCTCTTCACCCCTTGAGCTTCGCGTGAAGCGCGCTCAACATCTCAAACCTTTAGCACACACTTCTAAACCGCTTTCAAGCAACGCTTTCACCTCGAGCACACTTAACGTCTTGCCTCAGCTTGCTAGAAAAGAGGAGAGGAAAGGTGGGAGATGAAAGAATGAGGGAAGAATGCCAAAAAAAAGAGAAGGGATGATATGTGGTCGTAACGTGAAGAGGAACGCGATATGGAGCAGCCCCTGAATAAAACGGGCAACCATGAGGTTTTAAGCATTCTGTAGACGAATTTGACAAAAAGAATAAAAACGGCGATTTAGAGCAATGCAAAGAGGCCCTCATGTAGAAATGCATACAAATTTAAAATAGGAATTTAGGGGTCTGGATGTTCCACAATTTCTAAAATTCCTGTAGAGAACTCTGCTATCTCGATAAAAAAACGAGGGCGTTGAAATGGCAACAGGATTGGCATAAAAGGATAGAAGTAAGAAATGGTGGGTTAAGGACCCTTCTTTTCTTCAGCAATGCGGATTTCCCCCTATGTTTCATCCTCAGTTTTTCTCTACCCCTGAAAGTTCCTCACCGACCGAAACCAAACCATTTCATCGCGGTTGTATCACGTCCACGCCGACCGACACGCCCCATGACACGCCCCTTCCGCCACTCCTAGTGACCTCCTCCACACCCGCCAATGCTTGCAAACTCAGTAAGCAGAGGCAAATGTCGGGGCACGTAACGGGGACGGCGCGCGGCAGAGAAGAGACCGACGGTGGCGACTCAGGGAATTTCTCCTCTCAAATTCACGGCCTACCTTGGAGAATCGCCTCCCTTTTACTGAACTTACGATTCGATCCTATAAACTGCTTGAAAATAGTGTTAATGAATGTATAGATTAATTAGAGTATACTTTTTGAAATAGAACTCTCAAGACAACAACAGGTATTTCGCAATTAAGAGCCATAGATTAAACTACAAAAATGGGCAGAAGTGCTTTCACTGCCTGACCCGAATGATTTAAACTATTTTTTGAGGAGAGGTGCCATGAACAAGTCATCGGGTATAAACCTCATAAATAGGTTACGAAACCATCAAGCTCATGATTTAAAAAAAATGAGATTATCCTCATCTAAGAATCGTCTACTCGGTAATTTATTTGAAACGCTCATTAAATTTATGAAGCCCGAAATGCAATATATTTGTTAAACCTTATCCAAACATGGGCACCGAAATTTCCTAAAAGCCTATTTATTGTTAAATTTAATTTTTGCTTTTTCAACTGTACTCATTTATTCAATTTTATGAATTCAATATCACTATGGATTTTTACGGCTCTCGTTCAACATCATTAATATTGTTAAATATATTTTGCCAACAGATTTTGGTACACGTTTTTCAAGCGCAGGATTCATTCATTTTATATCTCAACATGTCAAAGAAGAGATCAATACATTTCCTTTCATGTAAAAATATTATTAAATTCTAAAAAAATGAAATATCAATTTATTTTTTTATATTTTTTATATGCTGAATTCTTATAATATCTATACGTGGATTTTTTGCGTAAAAGTTGGTACAAAACTGTAGTACGTATGGTTGAGCCTTGTTTTTCCCATGTTGGGGTTTATTTCATTGCATTTCCCATTTTTTCAGATTCAATTTCGAATAATATATACATATGATTTTATTTTTTGACCTGTCAAATAAATAATTTTAACAGTGTATGTTCTAAAATGTTCTCACTCCTCTCTCCTACCGCTTATGTGAAACTGCTCCCAAAGTTATTGACCAATATTGGAAAAACTTAAATGCCATGTTTACTTAATTAGCTAATAATTATAGAACTCATTAATAGAGTTTATAATTACATAAATAAATGGCATGAGTACACACCTTTACATTTGTTTACCATTACTTGCAGACGATACTGGTCCCTGAAACCATGGTTTTGGAGAAACAAAATAGTGCCTACCTAATGGAACTTGGATTACATGAATATCCCTTTTTCAGAAACAGTTACCTAATTATTAATATAGATAATCCGTGGCAGTTTTCTGCTGCTCCTTATTCATAATTCGTTGGTAATGTTTTTTTATAATCTAGGCACAATTTCTTTCCAAAATCTAACTGCTGAAAACTGTGATGAAAAATAACTAATAGGAAAAATAAATTTCTTTAATATAAATTGTTTAGTTTTAAAATGCATTATAACATAATTTGCTTGAATTAATTTGCATTTTAATCGGTGATGACCTGAAGGGAATTTTTTTAATCATTTTGATACGTCGCACGCAACATTGTGTCAAATACAGGAGATATTGAGTCAAATAATTCCGCAAATGATGGAAAAATAAATAGATAATCATTAAACCAAATCATGAAAGAGGAAACTCGTGGACATATTTTACCTCCAGTTTAGCTATAAAAGCTGTGTATCGTCAATAGTTTCCATGTTAGTACCACCTAAATAGTCCAGGTGGGAGACGATACGCGGACGAACCCTGGTGACACGTCAATGGAAAGATCATGAAATGACCTAGCAAACGGCTTCCACGTCGACTGTTGAATATCCCCCTCTTCTGACTCCACGTCTCCCGCTCGACTTATTTTCGAGTTCCCCCATCAGTAAGAATGTATGGCTCACCCTTACCGTTTATGTCGAACGGTATGAAGAAAACTGGCTGAAAACGATGGCAGTTGAAAGATAAAAATCAACTAGGGCACTGCTAATATCAATTGCACCATGATTCACTGATACCACCACCAAATGGCAATATCCGCTAAAAGAATTGGTGAAATATCCCCATTCAAACTTGGCCATCACTTCCAAGCAAGAAATCAATTAATTTCCTTTAAATAATCTGAAGCGGAGCTAATAAAGAGGAGGACAAAATACGCACTTTAAAAATGACTTATGGCGTCTTACAAATTCATTAAATTGAATAGCTTGCATTAAAACTTCCGCCACAATATCAATAGCTTGATTCAATACTTCAAACTGACTTTTTTACAAAAATTGTGTCAATGCAAGTAGCTCGAATGCCATCTGATGGAATACATACAAGTATACTTCCCTCGACCAAGGTATGCTTCTCATGAAAAATGAAACCAAAATTAATGTCAAGGAGCACTATTTTTTTCCATAGTTTCTCACACCAATGTTTGGATTCAAAACAAGCTGTTTTTATTATTTTCTGATTTTCTGACCCCTCCTTTCATACCGTATGAAAAGATAAACAGTAATACCTGTATATAAGAAAAATACAGTAGACTCTTCGTGCGAAGGAAGGAATTAAACTGGGAAGCCTTTTGCATCATTCATGGTTATAATGCAAACGCCAACTTGGGGTTTCCCTATCTAATCCAGCTCTCCCTAATTACCCGTCTACACTAAAATTACCTCAGCGGTCGCGTATCTCGAAAAATAATTACTCCGCCCTCTTATCTTTAATCACACGATTATTTTTTTCATCAAGCTGAAATATCAGCATTGAAATCTACACCTCAAATCCACTCGACGGTTTATGGGCTAGGGTGCAGGCGTCAATGGAAAGGAATGAGGAGAGGTAAAGGGTTTTAAGGCTCTGGATTAAGATCAAGGACTTTTAAGTTGTTGCTACCATGCATTAATCGAGGGAAGAAAAACCCTCTAAATATTTTAGCAAGGACACCTATTACTCTATATTCGTATTCAGATCCACAAAATATTAGTTAAGTTTTTGTCTAGTAAAATTTAAAATTGAATAAATCGTCTCTCAATTACGTCAATAATTTAAAAGAGGCCTTGGATTTTTCTTCCATAATTTCTCTCTTTTCGAATTTCCAGTTTTCTTATCCACCCCCGACAATATCTAATTAATAGGGCTTACTTTTAACCTTTCTGAGGTCACTCAATGCAACTAGTCTCAGTCAGGTACCACACGGTCTCTTAGTTTCAATGGGAAATAAAAACGCAAACTGGCCACGACCCCCCTAACCTTTAAATCATATTTACAATGTTTAAGTTTCATACAACATTATTATATACAGGTCTATATGCCGCAAAGTACGAGTATTCGTACATGAGCACCCTTTGATAAGTTATTAGTAATAGTTATCACAATATATCTTACCGAATAAATATATTTTGAACCGAAGGCTTACATAGCCCTTTTATTTAAAAAAAAACCTGTGTATTTCATCTACAAAAATAATAGATTCACAGTATTATCACAATTATATTACACTGAAATGCGTAATTTTTTCTCATAAAATGGATTGTTCACGACCTAGGTTTCATTGATGTTACATCATCATGCGATGAAACCGATTTTGTAAAAAATAAATGTTATGTGTGAAAACTACGTTATGATTTTCATTTCACTAAGAAGCAGTTTCACAATGTTTCAGCTGATACAGTTAACTTTACAAGATACTTCAATTCCAAAATGCCGTTAATACACCATTTAATAGACTGTCGAAATCCCTCGTCAATGTGACATGATCACCCTTTATTAACTATTATTATTTATATAGTCTACCGTTTAAAGTAGGTTTTGGATGGACACCTAACAACAAAACATTTCTTAACTTAAGAAAACGTAACCATTTTAAAATATTAAGAATCTATATACAACTGTCTCTATAAGTAAATTTCCGACATAGTGATTGAGTGAAGCCAATTAATAAAATAATATTGCACCGCCGTTTTGTTGCATTTTTAGGTTTCATTGCGATCGCAAAATCAGGCAGAAATAATAATGGTATTAAGGAAGACCAATACTACGATCTGGGAGAAGTGGGATGAGTAAGGAGCAGCATTAGTCAAAGGGTAAATGGGAGATGAAATGATCAAGTGAGAATTGCTCTAGGTGAGCTCCGAAGAAGACTCCATAATATCAGCCCTTGCACAGCAATAGTATGCAGTGTTTTCCCGGAAATACCTGTTAGGATGAACCCCTGTTAAATTATTGCTTCTATCTACCTTTTTAAAATTAGAACTGAGTTGTAGAACTTCCCCCGGTTTGCATATATAGGCTCGTAATAGACAAATATTCTGAAGGAAATGGTTTCCAAACAAAACTGTGTTTCCACTGAAGTTTTATTTCGTTGTTCGGTCAGTAATTTGTTAATGAAAATAATCATAATGAAAGAAATCCCAGGCCATTCACATAAAAAGTCCCATCAGCACTCAGCCTCAAAATATTTCCTAGTCGCTTTCAGATTTTACCGCTTCCAATATTTCTCGATTAACTGAAGTTTATTAATATTAGCTAGATCTTGAAAAATTACTACAAACGGAAAAGATAGATTAAATGAATGCCACGGATAATTAACAATGGTGAAGTTTTCACGGATTATACATGAAAAGGTGAGAATAAATATTAATGTTAGGAAACACTACGTCAAGGAAAGCTAAGCAAAAGGTTTTCAATCAGTGGGAAGTAATAACTAATGGTTATGGTGACTAATTTCACTCCTTACGATTATCCTCAAACTTAGATAGTCTGCTTGTCACTCATGCTGTGCAGAGAAGAATATGATTCCAAGGATATACTGCTCGCTCTGAGGCTGTCCAGATCTGCTTCAACCCTGAGATAATCAGAGAAAGCTACCACCTATGCAGAAAAAAGAGAGCTTAAGAATGACTTAAGAGCTACTTAAGAGACTTAAGAGACAGAAACGAACCCGGAACCCTATTCTCTGGGATCTAGCGCAACGAGAGTTACATGGGAATAATCATGTTCGCTATCCATTAGGTACTCTCTATCTTTCCGCTGCTTGAGTTGTTCATGGACCTCATGAATCGTACGAAGTTCCATAATAGGCGGACTTTTCAGTGTTATTCCAATTCAAATCGCGAATACAGGAGTACAGTACTGTAAAAACAGCACACCGCGTACCCCATAGTGAACTAGCGAATGTTTACACAGGGTCGTCGATACTCGCATCTCTGATGCCTATGAATCCCGTCTACCACCAAATCACCCACATATCCAAAAAGACGGAAACAAATTTATCGCTTCATCACGTCCCCTGGTCACTACCACTATGAATTATTTTTTAAAGTATTATTTAATTTCACTTATACCTAGAGCTTATTTTGTTTAACTAAGTAGGAAAAATTGTTGTTTTTAGGTTAGGAAGTGGACTTCTTAGGCTTTCCCTACCTACACGTAAGGATTCAAGGACTATTTGAAGATAGTAAAAGATTCTTACGGAGTGCAGAAAACAACTAGTGTGAACGTCAACTTCCTACCGCAACAAAAGACGCCTAGGGATCACAACAATTTACGTTCCATTCGAGGGACGGATCACTGCACTACCGTTGGTAATCACAGGACTGAAAAACTCACCACTGCTATAATCCGAGCAAAGATTCCGGGTAATGCCATCGGTACACCAACATCGGCTATCAAGACTTAGCCAGTTGAGCAAGACGAAGTACGCGGTTATGTGCTAGTAAAAACACTAATAAAAATACTACAAATAAAATAATTCAAACGAAGCCCCCGGAGATCATAAATCAATATTAGCATAAATCGTTGTGAATCCTCGTAAAAACAAATTTAACAGATGAAAACCTAAAGTTACGGATTGCAACTCCCTTTATACTGAATGGTTATTATTACTAAGTTCCAATATGTATGTAACATTTCCCTAACTGAAAACATTAAACTCCTAGCAGAACATTATATTTAATATAATATATTCCATCCATTACATTACAAAGAGAACTTTATATTTTTGCCACTGAAATATTTTAAATGAAAATTTTATGAATGATTAATATGAAGGAAAAAGTGCAATTTAATACTTAATTAACGTCACCAATACTTTGAATGAACTTCAGAAAAGGATATTTTAACCATCACCTCAATATTACCGGGGCACACTTGATTTCAAAAATATAAAAGAGCAGCATACTCTTATTTATTTCTTTCGGAATATCTATTGCAAATGAAAAAAACTTTTCAATAAATAGAATGGAAATACTCTTTAACTGAAAATCGAATAATTAATGTTTTTGTTATTCGAATATTCATCACCATCAGTATTTCAATCCCATGACTGGTTTGCTGCAGCCCTCCATTCTTCCCTTTTTAGTGTTAACTCCCTCATACCCTGATAGGTTCCTTGTATTACGTCCTTCTTAATTTGCCCTATGTACTTGTCTCTTGGCCTTCTTCGCGGGACCTTTCCTTCAATGTTTCCTTCTATTATGTTTCTAACTAATCCATTGGGCCTCAAGGTATGTCCAAATCATCTAGTTCTTCTTTGCCGCAGAGCTCTCCATATGGTCCTTCCCTCTTCTGCTCTTCGATATACTCGTACTTCATCGTTCCTCACCCTGTCCATTTAATCTTCAGCAATTACCCCAAGCACCATGTTTCAAATGCATCTATTATTCGTTGGTCCACTTTTCCAATATTCCATGCCTTCGATCCGTAGAGCGCCATGCTCCACACGGACGTTTTGACGAACTGCTTTCTTATTTACAATCTTATGTTCCTTGAATATATTAGTTGCCTCTTCTCAATGAATTCCTTCTATGCTTGGGCTATTCTTCACTTGATGTCGGTCGAGCTTCTTCCATTCCAAGTTATACTGCTTCCCACGTAGATGAAGGATTCCACTTGCTCTAGTTTCACTCCTCGAATTGTGATATCTGGATTCAGCTTCTCTCTTTCACACCCAAGGATTTTCGTCTTCTTCTTATTGATTCTCATACTATATTCCCCCAGTACTTGGTCCATAGCATTCAGGTTTGCTTGCAGGTTCTCTTGCATCTCTGCTACTACTGCGATGTCGTATGCGAACCGCAGCATATTATTGTCTCCGCCATGCACCTTGACTCCTTTGATGCCCAATTCTTGTGCTTCCTTTATTGCCCCTTCTAGATTTACGCCGAATACTACTGTTGAGAGGCTGCATCCTTGCTGAATTCCTTTGTTTATTTGACATCTATTTTTCTTCCTTTTTTCATTTGCATGGTTGTTACCTGATTCTTGTAGAGTTGATGGATTATTCTCCTGTTGTTGTAGTCCATTCCAAGCGCTTTTAGTATCTTGAACATTTTACCATTCGACGTTGTCTAGGGCCTTCTCCAAGTCCACGAATGCCGTATATAATGGCTTCTTTACATGGATCAATTTTTCGGGAAGTACTCTCAAGCTGAATATTGCCTTTCTTGCTCCTCGGTTTTTCCTGAATCCGAATTGGTTTTCCGAGCGGTTTTTTCTACGTTTCGTTCTAATCATTGGCTGATTACCTGAGTAAGTACTTTCGATGCGTGAGAAATCATAGTCAATGTTCTGTGTTCTTCGCATTTATCTTTCGTAAGTTTATTCGGTATTGCAATAATTACACCCTTATCGAAGTCCTCAGGTAG